>BDJD01001307.1:2538-35760 GCA_002564525.1 Rosa multiflora
CAGCCTTGAGATGTTGGCGGATATCACGAACCCACCTGTGATATTCAGAGCCAGTTGTTCCCAATGGAGTAAAGTCCAATTTGTTCAGGTTACTCATCCTGAAAGAGAACAAGAAAATTACGGTTAGTTTCGGAGCGAAATAGGCTACCACGAAAACATATGAAATTTCTAAGCATAATCGCTTCCAAGAAATTAGGAATTTCCGAGCGTAGTCGCTTCCAAGAAATTCGATTCCAAGAGATATTGGATTAGATCGAAACAATGATGTAAGTGGTCGATCATAAATTCTCTACAAACTCTAAGTTTGGAGATCTCAACAAGCTCTAAGCTTGGAGTGAGCACGAACCCCCACAGTTCGGCTTAATTTGGTCTCCCCTATAATGAAGAAAGGGGGGTAGAAGAAGGGAGGTTGCAAGGCCCCGAGAAAAAGAAGAGAAATCGAAATAAAAACTCAAAAACGGGAACTTTTAGTAAACCATACCTCTTAGGATTGCGGATCGCATTCGATCCTCATTGTAGGATTGCAAACAAGCTTCAGTTCTAGGCGAATCAAACTTGTTGAAATTCGGATCAGATTCGCTTCTAAACAACTCCCACTCCGATTGGCGTATAGGTCACAAAACGTCTCCAATATGGCTGAAATTTGGAATTCAGAAAGAAGAGACCGAGGCGAACAACTTTGATGAAGGAAGAATTTTGATCTGAAAATCAGAAATAGAAGTTTCGGGGCTTGCAAACTGACTGATATGCACAGGAACGAGCATGCTGAACAGCTCCCACCTTGAATACTGTACAGGTCTCAAAAAATCTCCAATAGGGATGAAATTTGGAAGTCGGAAAGAAGAGACCGAGGTGAACAACTTTTATGAAAAGTATTTTGATCAGAGGTCCCGAACAAGATGTTTCGGGGCGTGCAAGCAGCCTGATCTGTACAGAAACGAGCGCGCTGCTGTGCTGCAGGGGGCAGCAGGCGTGAGGCAATGCTGCAGAGGCAGTAGGCGGCACACGGGTGCGCAAGGGCTGCAGTGGCAGCGTACGGCATGGCTAGCAAGGGCTAGGAGCTTGCGGTAGTTTTGGTGAGAAGCGTTTTGGTTTTTAGGGCTAGGGTTAGGGCTCGTGCTGATAACGTGTTTTAGGGAAACGAGAATTGAGAGGAATTTTCTGAGTATTCTCATTGATAATAGGGGTCTCTTTATATAGAGGATTACAATGCATAGAATCTCAATCATACAAGGAAAGTAATTCTACATTGATTAGGATTCATCCTATTACCACTAGGTCAAGTAACCTAGAGTTTGGGCTAAACACAAATTAGGTTTTCCTTGAACAAAATGCAGATTTTCATTCATGGCCTTTCCACAAGGCAAAACAGTCTGTAAATACAAGACAAGAAGGTGCAAGCTGGCACAGAACACGTGTCGAGCAACTATAGATACTATTATTACTAGAAACAAATGACCTAATATTCCTTCTATTATGCTTCAAAACGCAGCATTTCACACTCCCACAGCAACAACATAATTAGACTAGGGAACTTAACAAAAATGATTCATAACATCTATCTTCACTTGTATGGAGTTGGTTGTTGAGAGGGGGCTTCCTTATAGTCTTTTATAGTCTTGACTGCATTATTATTTTCTTTTTAGACATTGAAAAAAAAATTTTCATTTTCCCTGAAAAGAGAGAATTTTATATGGAAATTGCTTCAGCGAATAGCCTAATGCAGGAGCATTCAGACCCAAAAGAAAAAGTCCAACGCAGGTGTAGTGAACTACACCGTTCAACTGGTGATAATATCCTGATTCTTTCAGCGAGCAGTCCGATGCACAAGCAGTAATTTGAATCAGGTCTATCATCAACATGATATAAGTCTCAGTAAATTAGTTTCCTTGCAAAAGCAGAGATAAAAACCCAATTCCTAAAGTCAGAAGAAAGGAGAATAAGAAAAATGTCGTTCATTTTACATTTCTCTTTTTTCCAGGGCTATGAAGGCAATCTTTCATCATTTCTTAAACCTTTTGTTGAACATCTTCTTGGACGTGCCAGCCTGGTTACTTAAATACTTTACAATATCCTCCTCATCATCGTTTCCTCCCCACTTTCTCTTCTTGCCTCCACTTTCTTTCATTTTCTGCAAGTCAATCAAAAGTCGATTGTGTCAAGTCCACCAATGACAAAACTGAATAAACATTGGAAACCCCAAATCCTTCTCCCCCCAAAACAAAAACCATTTTTTTTTTCTTTTCTTATTTCTATGTAAATCAATCCAACTAAATTTCTATGTAAATCAATCCAACTAAATACCCAAAACCTTGATATTGAAAAGAAACCAACTTAGGGTGAACATTACCGAGGTGGCCAATCTTCTAGCCTCTCTGACACTTTCTAGAAATTGTAAGGCTTCTTCAGATGGAGCAGGAAATAGTGGTAACTTATTGCCTGAAAAGTTAACAAAACTGTAAGCGTTCAAAACAAACCACTTTCTTGTCTTAAAACGCAAGTAGCTATAAATGTAGCCTACCAATAAGCGATTCTATCTGGGAATACCCTGGTAAGTCAAGAATACTGCCCACGAAAGTGATTGCAACCCCGGATCGCCCAGCACGAGCAGTTCTTCCTACTCGATGGATGTAATTCTGTGACCCATTTTTAGTCAGCTAACGAGGGCACAATAGCAATGGTATTAAATAAAATGTTTTTCTTCCAAGTGTTTACCCCCTTTTCCTTTTCAGTTGACAGGATACAGGTTTGCAAGGACACATGATATCAAAACACGCAACACAAAAAAGGAGTGCAATGGAGACAACATTTCATTCAAATGGAAAACAAATGAGCCAATTCTACCAGACTGCAGGGAATATTGGGAAAGGAAGAGAAGGTGATTGTCAAACAACCATCACACACCAAAGCGCGCGTGCGCTGGGAAGGAAGAGGAGGAGGAGGAGGGGGGGAGGAACTGTGCCAAAGGCATCAGTACAACTGTCGCAAACTAGGACAAATTTAAAGTTGCTTCGTATTGGATGTTATTTGGGTCAATGCCTCAGGTGTATGGTGCAGTCAGACAAGTTTTTAATGAAATCTGAATAACTCATCATTTTTTAGTAATATGAATATTAGAATATATGACTATCCTGGTAATAACCACAGTAATTCATTTAACAATTTTAACAGTTAAAAGAATAGGCAAACTATTTGCAGATGATTTGATCCCTATCATAATTCCCTAAGGATAGATAACTGTTTATTATTTCAATAAAAGAAAAATGATAAAGCTCAGAACAACAAACAATCTCAAAAAGGGATCTATGGGGGGAGCACAAATTTTTGAATCATAAAGAGCTGCAGTATGCACAACAACAATCCCGCAGCTACCTGTGTGGCAGATAAGAAATACACTGGGTTGGTAAATAGAAAGCCTAACCTTAGTGTTCTTGGGAATATCATAATTAATAACCATATCCACCGATGGAATATCCAATCCTCTACTTGCCACATCAGTGCAGACAAGTACGTTACACTGTCCTGATTTGAACATGTTTAAGGCTCCAAGTCTTTTTTGCTGCCAGAAGTTTATACAAACAAGGTTAGATGACCTCCGGATTGCCAGAGAAATTAAAATGTTTCATTTAAATAAAGCATACCCACAAGGCCACTAGTAATTCAAGTAAACTAAATGTATTATACCTGGCTCATATCACCATGAAGAGGGATGGCCCTAATTCCAAGATTTCGAAGTGTATAAGCCAAAAAGGGTGCTGTGGCGCATTGTTCAGTAAAAACCATTGTTGTGCACTGACACTTCTTAGTAAGAATATATACGAGATAGCAATCCTGGAGGTTCAATATTTGTGAATTTATATACAAAGGAAACAAGACAGTAAACAGCATCAAAATGGCCAAAACTCAATGTAAAAATTTAACTTCAACTCTTCAATTTGAACTACTCAAATAAACAGATATACATATTGAAATGGTGAATGAATTTCCAGACCCTTCCTATAACCTAACCTGAAGTTGGGAGAAGGAAACATGCGTTCCAGGATACAGAGCATCAAAAATAAAGATGATCCATTCCTAACATCTCCTCAAATTACAATTTTTTTTTTTTCAACACAAGTATAAAATCTGAATGCATAGCTCCTCTAGAATTAAAATCAGGAACAAAAAGAATAAGAAGAAGTGAAGAAACCTTGTGCTTGAACGGCGCCATCAATACATGCTGCTTTAGTGTGTCAACCGTAGAGTACTTGGATGCTACTTCAATCTGAGATAAATGAAGAAATGACATTATTACTTTTGAAACAAATAAGTAGAGAATGAACATGGTGCAAGAGACTCTTGCATCATACCTTCACAGGGTTCCTTAGACAAACTCTTTCAACCTTCTTGACCTGCAACATTAAGAGCAGAACTCTGTTAACTAAAATAAACAAATTATATATATAGACACACACACACACATATATGTTTTAATCGACTCTTTTTAATGAATGATGTTTAATATTGCTTTCTAAGTATGATGTTTTTTTTCTTTTTCTTATTATCATCTATGGCACAAAAAATTTACGGTTTTACGGCTCAACGGGTTAAGACCGCTAGAGTGTAGAAGAAGTTCCCACCAATGTTCTTAGACTTCTCGCTGTTTCAAACATTGCAAAAAAGTAAGGGTGACTCAACTCAAGAACTCACTATAACAAGAATTTGGCATTTCAGGCCATAATCGATTATTTAATGTAAACTCTGATGTGATGCTTTAAATAAAATAAAATAAAAGAATAAAACAACAAAAGCCTGAAGTAGGTAATGCAACCTTAAGTAAGATGGTAAAAGTACATTCCGTAGCTTCTCATCACAAGCAAGAAAGGTCCTGAATCTTTTTTCTTTCATGGGAAAAATAAATAAATTCGAAAGAATAGATTTAGTGACTTTCTACTAATGTCCAATAATTTAAAATGTCGGTAAAGAGAGACTTCTATTTGTCTAGAATAATAGAAAGGAAACTAAGACACATGAGTCCAACCAACACATCACTTGACCATATCCAACGTGCAGCATTCATACAAAACGAAAATAGCGCAAGTAATACAACCTCATTGAAATAGTTGAACTTACCTTTTTGGTCATCGTAGCAGAAAATAAATATGTGATCCGTTCACCACCACGAGGGAGGGATTTCAGAATTTCATCTGTCGATTTTTGAAATTCATCACCAAGCAGCCTGTCTGCCTCGTCTAAAACCTGCTCAGTTCAAAAATTAGAGGTTTGCTTAGACTTTTTTGAGCAAGTCTTATAGAAAGTGTTAATATTATCATTGGATGGGAAAGTATATGCAAGATAGAGTCTCCACAAATATCAGACAACCAATAAGTGAAATATATAAACAATTACTTTTCTTGCAAATTTGGTCTTGATTGATCTTGTGACATTTTACATTCTACTTTTAGTAGCCTTTCTCTGGCTACATCATGCATCTGGTAGTCTTCAGTTTATACTAACATTTATTAGTTGCAATAACCTTATGCAAAACAAAAGAGAAAACAGTATGGATGGCATTAAAATGTACCAAACACATCAATGTGTGAAGGGAAAATTTACTTTTCGGAAAAGTCTATTGGATAATGCATTGGATGGGAAAGAAGATGCAAGATAAAGTCTTCATAAAATGTATGACAGCCAATGATTGAAATATTTACAACAATAAAAGTATCCACAAATGCTAAATGAAAATTATTTATATGGAGAGTGAGAGTCTCGTATTGGAACTAAATTTTCAATAATATCTTCCCATTTTGTTCTCATGTTTGTCTTGATTCGTCTCTTGATATTTTTCATCCTACTTTTAGTAGTATCTCTCTGGCAAAAACTGCATCTAGTAGTGTATAGACAATTGTAAATTGCAATTACATCATGCATAACCAAAGAGAAAACTGAACAGGTGATGTCAGAAAGTACCAGATATTTCACTGTGCGAATAGAAAATCCCTTTGTGTCACGCAGATGATGAAGGAGGCGTCCGGGTGTCGCAACCTTGAAAAAGAATGAAAAATAAAAAAAACTTGCATTCAAAATCGTCCTAGAAAAAGCATAAACCAACTATCTATCTATCTAACAAAGTTAGAGATTTGTCACTTTATGCAATAAATTTTTAGATCCTTTACAGACAACTCCATAGCTACGGTACGCATAATGTTGGCACAGATCCGACGGTGATCCATAACAAAACTAAAACTTGTGTTTGTCAAAAAGATAAAACAACAAAAAAAGACGAAAAATAATTTGAAGTCTTTCTAGTCAGCAACATAAAAAAAACTGACGATAACAGGACTTGCCAAAGACAACAGCTCATACGCATACAAATACGAGGGAGACCAAACTATGGACAAACAAAGAATTACTTTAAAGAAAAGAAAAGGAAGAAAAAAAAACAACAACAACAACAAGTCAAAAGGTAAAGGTGTCCAAATGAAGTTGTTGCCTTTGAGGGCAACAACGCCACGAGCCAGTGTTTGAGTACCGGCACCACAGTAACCAATGCAGTAGTGGAATGAAAAGAGACTAAAGTAGTGATTGAAAAGTGAAAGCGCTTACAATGATGTGTGGCCGCCTTGCAAGAACCTTAGATTCTTCCACCATGTTCAGTCCTCCAATAAGCTGAACCAGTAAAGAAAGCTACTTGGTTGAGCCCTCAACTAAACAACAGTATCTCAAGCTACTAAGATAAATAAAGTTTTCATTTTGAAATAAACTAATGGGCCATAACCTAGATAGAAGATTGGTAGTTATTAGTTTAATACATGTAGCAAAGGTCAAGTATACTCACCACAGCAGACTTGGCACCAATGGAGACGCCGAGGGCTTCAAACTGGTCTCTGATCTGAACAGCAAGCTCCCTGCAAGTCATTGTTTTTTTAATATTGGTAATTAAAAAAGAAGAAGAGAGAGAGAGAGAGAGAGGGAAGGTGAATGAATTGACCTTGTTGGGGAGAGAACCAAAGCAAAAAAGGCTTTTTGAGGAGAATCCATTAGAGCTTGCAGTATCGGAAGAGCAAAGGCTCCGGTTTTACCCGAACCCGTTTGGGCAAGTGCGATCAAGTGTTTGCCTGCCAGGGCGTGAGGTATCGTCTCCGCTTGAATAGGGGTAGGGGCTTTCCATTGCAGTTCACCAACGGCCTTCACCAGTTTATCGCATAGCCCCAAACTCTTAAACGACGTCGTGTTTTCTTCCAACTCAGACCCCAGACTCTTCAACGCCAACTCCCCCATTCTCTGATTTTGCTCCCACGTCCTCCGCCACTAGGGTTTCGCGATCAAGGCCGCAACGCAAATTTGGACTTTCTTCATCTTCTTCTCACGGTATGTGTGTGTGTATATATATATTGGAAGATGCTAAAAGAATTTTTGGGCTTTTTATTGGACTAAACTCAGTAAACTGGAGCCCAAATAAAATTTATATTACATTAAATTTCCAATCTTTGACATAATCCCCTTAAAATCATGTCATAATCGAAAACTAACACAATTACGCTTTCAATTTTAATCAATTTTGACCAACTTTTTAATCAATATATATATATATATATATATATATATATATATAGATCCTATCCAGAGCGGAGTTCCGCTTTGAAATAAACGTGTGAAGTTCGAGTTTTTGGTCACTTGTCGGTCGCATATCCACATCTCAACCGTTCAGTTTTTAGGTACTAGTGTATAGATCATCTCTGCAAATTTTCAGCCAAAATGATGACCGTTAAGGTATCTGTTTGCCTCAAAATTGTCTCGGCCGAAATGAGAGCCGAGGGACTTGTGGTTGAATCGTCCTTCTGAAATTGAGCGGGCGTGCCAACTCGCGGCCGAATGGCCAAGTGAGGTTTCTGATTTGAATGGTGTGTGATTTGACTTCTTTCAAATGATTGTAGACCGAGGAAGGAACCCTCTCGGCCTTTAAGTTCTGATGCCTCTGTTGCAAGGACTTCGGTTAGGCGTCAATCCTGACCGGGATCTTCTATCACACTCACTTCTTGGGTAAACTCAAAGGTTCGGGTGATAAGCGAGAATTATATTGGGTGAAGGTACTCGCAAATCACGGTAAAGACGAAGGTGAAGTGGATTCGGTTGTCAAAACGTTGTGAGATGATGTGTGTGTGACCGGCGAATCGCATCAATCCAATCCGGACTGACCGAAAGAGATCAATGGATGATAATTCTGCGTTACGAACTACTCTTAAGTGCGAAAAGTAAAGTGCATATAAAATAAAGAACAAGAAAGTAAAATGCTTGAATGTAACGACTGAAATAAAAGTAAGAAACTAAAAATGAAAACAAGTCATGAAAGTTGAATACAAGGCAAAGTACCTATGAAAGAGTAAGAGAAAGGTTTGAGTAAAAGTTGTATATTGATTTGTTTGTGTGGTGCAGGACCTTTTACAATGAGTTACAATGTGCTGTATATACAAGTCAGAAACCCTAGCTAGCTTGTCCTCCAAGACGTGGAATTAAAGTAGGATTCTCCTTCCTTCTAGGATTGATTTGTCTCATAAAATCCTGGCCTGGCTGATATCAGAAATCTTCGCAATCGAAATCCATAATTGATTCGAACTTTTTCCTTTTGAGGATTCCTTCCTTGAATGACTTCTTGGCCGAACTTATCGCTTGGGCTTGGCCGAGCTCTCCTAGTCCTCTTCTAGGCCTATTTGTACATTCACCCATTTCTCATTTGGAACGTCTAATAGCTTGGCGGATTGGCCCATTTTCTAACCAACGTATCAAATTTCGGCCAGGTGGCCGAACGACGCACTATTCTCAGTTATATGATTCACAAACTGTTATCTTGGCCAAACGACACGTTCAATTCGAACGAATAACCTGTCGTTTGTTCGGCCGACTCTCCAAATAGCTTAAGATAGAAGTTGTTAAATTCAGGTCCAAACATTGCCCCCCCCCAGTGTCATGAGTCTCGGCTCTTAAACCGAGTGTTATGAGACTGAATAAGGCCGAAAACGCGGCCAACTTGTGCTACTTTTCTTAAAGGCCATCTGGCAAGGCAAGAAAATCCAAACTTTTCAACCGAGTTATGCCAAGCTAGTAAACTTAACCAAACCACCCGTAACTAAAGGACTCGGCCGAGACGTCTGGATTTGAAATTTGGGCTGAAATGTCCAAATGGCAATTTCGGTCGAGACACCCAAGTTGCAAATTCGGCCGAAACACCCCAATTGTAAATACGGCTGATACCACCAACCTTGGCCAACGTATCTAAACTTCAAAACTTAGTTGAATAGACTAAGTCTTGTTTCGGTGGAGTGTCAGAGTCCTCATAATTGTAGTTAATAAAAAAAATAATAATAAAAAAAAAAAAAAATATATATATATATATATATGCACATATATATAAATATAAACATGTTATCATCCCCATATTATATATTATTCTATTATATACTGTATACATATGTATTATATTATATTATACTAGTCTGCAATCACATGCTCTGCATGTGTAAGAAAAATTTTAATTGTAAAAAATAAAAGTTATCTGCAAAAGAAAATAGATTTAATGGGTAGTTTTTGCAGAGAGAAAATAGTGGGAGAGAAAATGGGAGGTTGTGGGATAATTTCTTTTCAATTTTCTTAATAAAATCTATTTTATAATTGTCCTATTTACCCTTGTGATTTAATTTGTTGTCAAAGTTTTTTAATATTTCAGGGTTAAATCTGTCAAAATTTTCAGTTTTGACTAACAAAGCCTCTTCTCTTAATAATAGTATAGATATATATATATATATATATATATATATATATATATATATATGGGGCATGATTGGATAACATAGGCCAGCCGTCCCAGAAGAACTTCACTCCTTTCGAGCATACTTCTATCTTTCAAGTTCAGATCTTTCTAAGCACCCTTAAAATTCAAAATTCCCTCACCACACAGAGCAGACAAACAATTCATGTCTCGACTGAAGGATCCATGAACCTGATCTAGGCAATCTAATGAGCCCAGACAAGATTTCTTCTTGCGGTCCGTCTATTTTATGAACGAACCGTACGCCGGTGGTCTTGGCAGTGGTTCATGGTCTGGTTTCCGGCGTGCTGCAAGGCCGGTTATGGTCAGGGCAGGGCTCCTGTTCAGCTTCAAATTATTCACAATTCCCCTTCTCCTGAGGTAAGCGGTTTTTATCACTTCTTGATTTTGCGAATATGCTCACTGGGGACTTGAATTTATGGCAACAAGCTCTTTGCTCCTTTCCCATTTTTTTGCATATTTTCTTACTTTTGAACATCATGTTTACCTGCTATCTAAATTTAAAGATTTGAAGAGTCCAACCTTTAACTAGTGTTGATAGCTACATGTGAACTTCTCCAAATTAAGAATGATGTGTAATACTTGCAATGAGTTGTGCTTCTGCTGGCATTTGATGAGTAATTAGCCTTGAGATTTACATATCTTGTACTTGGAATTTTAATCCCCAAATTATGGTTCATTTTGCTGGCGACTTCAAAACTTAGAATACTTTCTGTTGTGCTCTTACAGAGGACTGATTGCTGTGTTGCCATATCACTGAAGGTGCAGCCCTTAATTGAACTTACCAATTACCACTTGCCATTGTTGCATTGCTTATGTCCTTTTTGTTGACAATAAACAACAGGTACCCACCAGATTAGTGTTTTCTGATGATAGGAAGAGAAGCGTAAATCCTTGAATCCTAACTCAAATTGACTGGCCAATGGTCTTGTGTCCAAAAGAGTAAACTCAATTTGAATTTTGAACAAACTGTAGATTTTGGTCTCTGTGTCAACATAGAGCGAAATCTGTCATGCACTAATTGTGAATTTTTTTTTTTTTGGAACAGGTCCGGGGAAGTCTCTTGGTCACAAAACGAAGTGTCCTATGGCTGATGATGCTTCAGAACATGAGGCCGGGTCAGAGGGTAGAGATGCAATAAAAATAAAATCGGTCGAATTCGCAACCAAGTTTATGAAGGCTTTTGATGCTTCCAAAGACGCACTTCAGAGCCCCGTGGTTTGTCGGCTGACGAAAAATAAAGAGCCGCAAGGAGAATGTATACTAGGGTCGCATTACGGTGTAGGCATGCCATCGGCCATCAAAGAGGTTCTAGAAAGTTCGTTAGTTGATTCATCTTGTCTCACACACGGGGCTAGTTGGTCCACATGGAGTATTGAATTGAGGCTTCCTCAAGTTTGGCCTAAACTGACGCCTGAGTGGACGAAATGGGTGCCAAGGATGGAGCATTTCTTTGGCCAAGAGTGGAAAAAATATGGAATATATGATAGCATAAAGATGACTGAGCAGGAGATTCAAATGGACCGGCCTCTTCTTGCAGCTAGTTTATGCTTCTGGTCGTCTGCCACCAACACCATCAACCTGCCTCTTGGCCCAATGACCCCTACCTTGTTAGACATGGCGGCAATATTTGGGTTTCGGACAAATGGTGTAGCGGTTTGTGCCACTGCCAAATTTCCGACTTCCTTCCACGCTAGCTTGAAGCCAAAGCGGTCAAAAATGACAAGAAGGCTAAAGATGAGGCCGAAGCTCGCAAAACAATTACTCAACTATAGCACCTTTTATGCCACACATGCAGTTGATGAAGAGGTGACAGAAAATAGGAGACGACCCCCCAAGCAACATGAGCACGCAGCTTTCCTTCTCTACTGGCTTTGTAAGTTTGTATTTTGTGCCAAATCCAATAAGTGCACTTTAGAGTTTACTGGTATTGCAGAAGCAGTAAGTGCGGGTATGCCCCTAGCTCTTGGACCATTTGTTCTAGCTTGCCTCTACCGTACTCTGCACAATGTGGTGGTTGATAATATGAATTTGGACATCGGAGGACCATTATGGATGTTCCAAGTGTGGGTACAAACCTATTTTCATCAGCTTCGGCCACCATGCCCTCCATTTGTCCCTACCATGACGCTTGGCCGTCAGATTATACCCCTCGGCATTCATTCACATTCGGCCGCGTGCTTTGGTTTCTTCTTTTCAAAGAAAGGCATGTCCAAGGATGAGTTTGCCATATGTTACAGCCGAGATCACCCTTCTTGTCTTGCGATTGACATATAAACATTATGGGAGAAGAAATTAGACTTGGATGTGATTCAATCTTGGGGAAGTATTCTGATTTCTCGGGACTTGAACTACTGCCTCAAAGGTACAGTGGGTCGGTATGGTGTTGAGTTTATCTTCCCAATTTCGTTGCACGTCAGCTTGGCTTTATACAGAGTTGTCCGGCCTTATTTTTGATGTCAAGAAACCACTTCTCGTCATGGAGAGATGGGTTCACACGAACTTCTCAGTGTTCGGCCGTTGGTAAGTACTATGAGGAGCAATTTGGCAAGTTTGAAAGGTCCCGCCTAAAGCCTCATTGTCCTGATCATAGAGCCACCCCACACTTCCAAGCATGGTGGTCAACTTTTATCATGAAAAATCTTGGAAAGGACTTGGTTGGGACCCAACGCGCTGCATTACAAGGACTTCTGAACTTGCTAGGCCCCAATGAAGGTAAGTTATTTTTGCTTATTGTTCTATCTTGAGCCAACTTGTCCTTATATGGATCTCTTACCTCTTTGATCCAGGTAATGGTAAACAGAAAGCACTGGATGGCAAATCAAAATCAACCAAAGGATCCTCTAAATAAGGTAATCTTCAAACCAATATTCTTTCTGATTTATGTTTACATATTTTCCTTCTAATGTGTTGCAACTCTTTAGGACAAACATCGAAGAAACGTGGCTCAACATTGGGGTATACTCGAAACGCCAAGAAAACAAAAAAATCATTCGATGTGGTGGAGAATTCGGTCATAAACCCGACGGACACTGTGGTTAGTGAGGACATATTTTTTTAGGCTAATATGGATGATGGCCATGATGCTTTGGCTGACAACCAAAATACGTCTGAAATTGAGGATATGGCCGAAACTGGTGACGCCTCGATCAATAGCGCGGACTCGGCTGATAGCGAAGGTTCTTCGGAAGAAGCTCAATCAGAAAGTGGCGATCAAGAGGTAATTTCCTAATCTAGAGTTGTGTGCTTCTCTCAACTTGGTTATGAAATTCGTGCTTGGCTAAGAACCTTCCCTTTATTTTGATAGAGAGATGGCCGCATTGATCACTCTTTGCCCCCACTAGAAAACTCTATGATTGAGATTGACATGGATGTAAGCCTCCCCTACTCCTTTCTTGGATTTCATTTCTTGCTTGTCTGAGATTATTGACTTCTTTCATTTCACAGGACTTGGGTGAGAACTAACTTCACAACACATCTAGCATCGGCCAACAACTTGCCATATTAAACAACTTTTCCAAGGATGTTGAAGACACCGATGCACGTGGCCTCGAAGCACTACTTATCCATCAGACATTGGTTCAAGTAAGATATTTCATCCCGCCTTGGTGTTTAATTTCCAAAATCCTATACGAAACAACTTGAAACTTTGTTATCTGTGTAGGTGGGAGAATCTCGAAATAGTACAAACCTAGAATTGGCTCTTCTCAACCAAACTAAAACACATTCCCCTATGTTCGGAACACTTACCTCTCCTCCTAATGACGGGATGTGTCAAAGTGAGCAAGCTATCGTTTGCGCTCCATCTTCAGCCGAGCTTGTGGTGAGTGCCTTGGTAACTTCAAGTCTGGTTTGCCTTTAACCGAATTAATTCAGTTCCATTTTTTCTTAGGATCATTCAGCGGATGATCTTGGTTTGGACCTACTTTAATTCCTAGATACTCTAGACAACACCAAGAGTCCCGAAGAGGAAAAACTTGAAACAGCAGAAACCAAAAAGGCACTTGAGACGGTCAGACAATTTTTGGGTTGTGATGTGAGGACAGTGACCGAGGCTAGTTTTCTCTCTTTCAAGGAGGCGGTTGAAGTACTTATTTCAGCCAAATATTTCTCTGAGGTAGAGGCTTATGAAGTTCATGCTCGTTTGGCTGTTGTAAATTTTAGTCTCCCTCCTTGTCTAGAAGCCCAAAAAGAGTTTGAAGCCGGCGAGAAGTTGAAAAGTGAGTACAATGACATTCGCCAATCCAACGATCTTGGCCAACTCCAGAAGTTGAAGACTTTTTTGGACGAGGGAAGGCAAAAAGTGCTTGATCTGAGGAAGCAGTTGGCCGAAGCTGAAAAGCAAGTCAAAGTCACTTCAGCCGCCATCCGAACCATTGTTCCCCAACAAGATCTTACCAAGTATAGCTTGATTCTGTCATCGGTCAAGTCGTATAACAAGAAGAGGGGCATCTTGAAGCGAAAAGTCGACCAAGGTATGCAAGACTTAGAAGATGTTAAAGAAGCTCTTCGGTCACTCTTGCCCACTGATTAGTTACTTTAGGATGTGATATTCATCTTGGCTTATATTTTGTACATGGCCTTAGGCCCGTAACTCAGCCGGTTGACACGTTTTTGTAGAGTTTGGCCGACCTTCTTTGTATGATTCAAACGCTAATTTTGTGTATGTGACTGTTGATCACCCGGCCGCTATTTTGTCAATTGACTCGGCCTCTTCTGACTTCATATATTTCGGCCACCTAAGTCTTTTTGCTTGCCATGCACTTTAATTTTGAGCTTGACCAAATCAACATCTTGAAATCGGCTGAAACTCTTGTTCACTTCAGCCGAGATGACCTCAGTCGTCTCGCCCAACACTTCTTGTTTAACTCAGCCAAAATAATTACTTGACTTCGGCCAACACTATGATGGTTGGTTCGGCCGATGCCTCTTATTTAGCTTTGGCCAACGAAAAACTCTAGTCAACTAAATCAACAACTCGAGCTCGGCAAAAACTCTTGTTCACTTCGGCCGAGATTACCTCAGTCGTCTTGGCCAACACTTCTTGTTTAACTCGGCCAAAATAATTACTTGACTTCGGCCAACACAATTATGGTTGGTTCGGCCGATACCTCTTATTTAGCTTTGGCCAACGAAAAACTCAACATTTTAGTCAATCAAATCAACAACTTGAGCTTGCCTGAAACTCTTGTTCACTTCGACCGAGATTACCTCAGTCGTCTCGGCCAACACTTCTTGCTTAGTTCGGCTAAATAATTACTTGACTTCGGCCGACACAGGCCAACATAATTATGGCTGGTTCGGCCGATACCTCTTATTTAGCTTTGGCCAACGAAAGTAAAGGTAAATTTCAAAAATATGAGTAAAGGGATGTAAAAAGACACTAAAATGTTGTTGGTATAAAAACATCAAAATAACAAAGGGAGCCGAGTTTACAAATCCAAATACTCGGCCGATGTTCTATAGATAGTACATTACTATTCGTTCTCCCTCATCTCCCATGTCGTGGGGTAATATTTCTTAAGAAATTGCCCGTTGATAGGCATTGCATGTAGCTCTCCATCTTGATCCCTAAGTTGTTATGCACCTTTTCCTAGCACTTGATCGATGATAAACGGGCCTTCCCACCTTGGCGACCATTTTCCGAAACGTCTATCTTTAGTTCCGATAGGCAAAACAGCTTTCCAAACTAAATCTTCCTCGGCAAATGACTTAGACTTAACTCGCTTGTTGTATGCACGAGCCACAGCCTTTTTCTGTGCTTCCATTCGGTTGTAAGCGTCCATTCAGTTGTAAGCGTCCATTCGCTCTTGGTCGAGTTCTTCAAGTTCTTGAATCATTGCCTGAGTGTAGTCGTCAGCCACCATTTCATTTTGAGCAGCGAATCTAAGTGATTTCAGTTTCAGCTCAACATGTAACATAGCATCGTGGCCATACGTTAGTGCAAAAGGCGTTGTCCCTGTGGTTGTACGTTTAGACTTCCGAAAAGCCCACAATGTCTCGGATAGCAGATTGTGCCAATCTCTAGGATTCTCTTGAACCATCTTCTTGAGTATATTTATAATGCCTTTATTACTGGCTTCGGCCTGACCATTTGCTTGGGCATAGTAAGGTGTCAAGTGAGTTAACTTGATACCCAGACTATCTGTGAGTTCATGCATTGCCTCGGCTATAAAAACCGAACCCCTGTCGGCCGTTATGGTTTCAGGTATCCCAAACCTGTGTACAATGTTTTCCTCCATAAATTTGATCACTTTCTGACTTGAAATAGTAACGTATGGCTTGGCCTCTACCCATTTAGTGAAATAATTAGTGGCAACCAAAATCCATATGTGTTGTTTTGATGATGGTGGTCTAATAAATGTCCATGGCCCAACCTCGAAATGGCCATGGCTTAACAATTGGATGGAGGACATCGGCCGGAACCCTTTGCACAGGTGCATGAATTTGACATTTCTTGCAGCTCTTTGCGAATTCAATGCAATCCTTTAGAATTGTTTGCCAGTAGAACCCATGTCTTCGAATTAACCACCTCATTTTGATTCCGTCCTGGTGTGTACCACATATCCCCTCATGGACATCTCTCATGACTTCCAAAGTCTCTTGCCCCCTATACAAAGAAGGAGTAGATCATCAGAGCTTTTGCGATACACTGCTTCTTTGTATATAACGAAATGTCCAACCAAGTACCGAGTCTTCCGAACATGATTACCTTGAGGATTTTTGTGGAACTTGATAATGGGGAGTCTCCAATCATCTGGCTCGACATCGATAACAAAAACATCCTCTGAGACTCCTCTCTCTTCTAAAGCTGGGAGGGTACGTTTGGCAATCTTGATGACTCGGGAGTCATCTCCTTCGGGGATCCGTAATCCCGAGGCTAATTGGGCCATCTCATTGGCCTCCACGTTCTGTCCCCTTGGGAGGTGGGCAAAAAAGATCCGGTCGAATGTGTTGGCGAGCTGGTCGGCTAAAGCGTGATAGGATAAAAGTCCCCAGCTTGTGCATTTGAACTCCTTATTCATTTGGTTAATGACCAGTTGAGAATCCCCGAACACCAGAACTCGCTGTGCTCCTATCTCTGGGAGAACCTCCAAACCAACAATAAGAGCCTCATATTCTGCCTGATTGTTTGTGCATGTAAAGTCTAATTGGAAGGCGAACTGGAACTTTTGTCCTTCAGGCGTTTTAATGACAACACCAACTCCGGCTGAAAATTCAGTACTAGAGCCATCAAAATACATGGTCCAGTGGTTATTGGTCATGGAAGCCACATATATGATCCCAATATCAACCTCCTCGGCTCCTTCAAACTCGGTTGAAGGGTGATGAGCAAGTAAATCGGCCAATGCTTGGCCCTTGACTGACTTTTGAGACACATATTGAAATGTGAACTCAGACAACGCCATGGTCCATTTTCCAATTCGGCCTCGTATGATGGGCCGAGTTAGCATGTACTTAACTAAATCGGTTTTGGATATGATTTGGACGACCGAGGGTAACATGTAGTGCCGAAGCATGATTGCTGAAAAGAACAATGCAAGACAAAGCCTCTCAATAGGTGTATACCGAGTTTCCACATCAGTGAGGATCCGGCTCAAGTAATGCACAGCACATTCCTTGCCATTGTCGTTGTCTTGTGTCAATAGGCTTCCTATTGAGTTATCTGATGCCGAGATGTATAACTTCAAAGGCCTGCCACATATTGGGGGTACCAAGATGGGTGGGTTTGATAAGTATCGTTTGAGTTGGTCGAATGCTGCCTGGTGCTCTGTTCTCCAAATAAACTCATCTTCGGCCTTGGTTCTCAAAAGTGAAGAGAATGGCTGAATCTTGCCGGCTGAGTTAGAGATGAAGCGCCTTAGAAAATTTACTTTTCCCAGGAATGATTGGAGTTCCTTCTTCGTGCTAGGAGTAGGTGCATCCATAATTGCCTTGGCTTTATTTTTGTCAATTTCAATTCCCTTTTTATGAACTACGAAACCAAGGAACATACCAGTTGATACTCCAAAAAGACATTTGTCAGGATTCATTTTTAGTTTGTGAGCTCGCATCCGTACGAATGTCTATAGAAGGTCGGCCAAATGATTTTTCGTCTTGGCCGACTTTACCACAATGTCATCAATGTATACTTCGACTGTGTGACCAATTAAGTCGTGAAACATCATATTCATGGCCCTTTGATAGGTTGCTCCGGCGTTTTTGAGTCCAAATGGCATAACGAGCCACTCAAATGTTCCTATTGCACCTGGGCATCTAAACACCGTTTTGTGAACATCCTCCTCAGCTTTAAAAATTTGGTTGTAGCCAGCATGCCCGTCCATGAAAGAAAGAATTTCATGTTTGGCCGCTCCATCCACGAGCAAGTCAGCCACGGGCATTGGGTACTCATCCTTGGGTGTGGCCAAGTTTAGATTTCTAAAATCAACGCATATGCGCATTTTGCCATTCTTTTTCCTTACTGGCACAATATTGGATAACTATTCAACATACCTGGCCATTCGAATAAAACCGGCCTTTAATAAACGTTCCATTTTTTCTTTAATTTCAGGCAAAACCTCGGCGGGACATCGCCGAGGAGGTTGCTTGTAAGGCTTACAATTGGACTGTATAGGCAACCTATGTTCTACTATACTTCTATCTAAACCAGGCATTTCATGGTAACTCTATGCAAAACAATCTTGAAACTCAGTCAGTAGAGCCTTCAAGTTCTCCTTCAACTTGGGTGGCAGGAGCTTGCTGATCCTGACTATCCGAGGCTCCTCAGTGGTCCCTAAATTCAGGTCTTCTAGTGGGTCTTGAGTTTCAGTAAGGTCGTCTTCCAAATCGTCCGGTGCAGGGCCGATGTCTTCTAGCTTTAGTTCATCCTCTAGTGCTCCTTCTGTGATAAATTCTAGCAAATTCATGGCCGAATCACTCTGAAGAGAGTTTTCGGCCCAATGGGCCAGCAGTTTCCTCATTGTTGATTCAACCGAGGCCAATGGTGTCTCCTTCTCTAGGCCACTATCCATGAATTATGGGATCAAACAGGTCCGCCAATGCTGGCCGCTCCAAGTCCTCATGGACTTTCTCGGCGCCTAGGGCCAGCGCTCTTCGCATGGTTATCCTTGTAATTCGGCCAGTACCATCTTCCCTCTGAATTTCTGAGCACCCAATTTCCTCCTCGTAGTATTGGGCATCAATTGCATTGGCCGAAGCTTTCAATGGTTGAGAGTCAGCTTCCACTACTTCCACAGTGTCCCCATTCCAGAAAACCATAAGCTGATGCATGGACGACGGGATGCAAGTATGCTCTGATGTATCCAGTCTCTCCCAAGGATAGCATTATAACAAGGTTTGGAATCTATGACAAAGAAACCGGTCATCATGCTCTTGTTGCCTACTGTGACCTCTAAGGGTAGAAGTCCCTTGGTTTGCTTCCTACCACTTGAAAAATCTCGGATGGCGATCTCAGATGATACAATATCTTTGTCGGTCTTCTTCAATTTTTCGACAATTGAAATAGGAATAACATTCATGGCTGCCCCACCATCTACCAACACTTTAGAGATCGGATATCCCTCGAACTGAGCCGTGATATACAATGGCTTGATATGCTTAGACATAGCTGGTGTTAGTTTTGGAAAGTAGGCTTTGGCTAAGTCCTGTGCTGGAGCTTGGCATTCAACTTCTTCTCGCACATCCCCTTCCATTCCATTCAATTGTCCCAGCTGAGCTTGAAACTTGGATGGAAGCACATACACCATATCGATGGCTGTTTCTCCTTTATCTGCGGTCTGAGCTGACCGTACGACCTCGACTTCATTCCCGTTCCACAAAACAAGAAGTTGGTGTACTGAAGACGTGATACAAGTATTCTGGTGGATCCAATCACGACCCAGTATGGCAGTGCATGAATTATCAGTGGGAATGATGAAGAAACAAGTTGTTGAGCTTTTCTTTCCTACAATTACCGTCAATGGAAATGCCCCTCTGACTTCAGCCTCTTCCCCTATATAGTCGTAAACAGAAATATCAGTTGGAACAAAGCCATACCTGGCAGGGTGGAGTTGACGTATAACGGAGCAAGGAAGGATGTTGACAGCTGATCCGCCATCCACTAAAACCCTCGAAAATCGGTATCCACCTATACAAGCATCAATGAGGATGGGATCCTTAACTTGAATCATGGATTCACTCGGCTGAGAAAAATATACACCAGCCAAATCTCTCTCTTTCTGCACCAGGTCGAAATCATCCTTAGTTGTTGTCCGAACGCTAATCATATTCACTACAACGTCACCGATGTCCTGAGACGTTGGGATAGTAGCTTCCTCGGCCTCCCTGGCCGAAGGTTGTACACTTGTTTTGGTCAAAGTGTTCTTGGTGGTATCAACTGGCGAATTGGAGGTTAGAACGTCAGGAACCTGATCAACATCATTGTAGTCAACTTGTTCATCATAACCCCCTATGTCATCATAATCCCCCATTTCCTCATCCAATAGGCCCTCATCGTCCTCCCATAGGCCCTGATCGCCTTGGCCATCGACTTCAAGATCTAAGTCATCTAAATACTGGTCTTGTTTATCATTTGTGTCAGTGTCTTCTAACCATTTGGCCAAATCTTGGTTTGCTTGAGCTTGTTGACGATTTTTTTCTTCGCGGACATGGTTGTCGAAATGTTTCATCAGCTCTCTTTCCTGATTAGTCATCCCATATATCTCGACCGCAGATTGGATCTTATGGAACCTCTTCAAATACTTCAGGTCTCTATCTGAGATTGGAATTTTCTCATTACCAACTTTAAGCTCTATGCCTTCTTGGACAGCCTGGTAAGCAACCTTTAAACCAAGGCTAGAATCCAAGTCCAGCAAAAGGTTTGTTGACTTTGGGCATTCAGCGATCATATGTAATGTGTCAATCTCCTTGTTTGTTGGTCCGTAAAATGCAAGAGCAGAATTCTTTCGATGATACTTCTTCATTCTCTTAAGTCCCTTAATTGAAAAGGGCGGGTTCAGGTCCTTGTAAAGCTTTACGGAAGGCTTTTCATCACCATTCGACTCAGAAATTTCTTCTTCTTCTTCCCCCGATACCGGTGTACCTGATGAAGACGAGGGTGAACGCGGTGCTTGGAGAATTTCCCATCTTTCTCTATCCATCTTCTCCATATGTTCCTCAAATATGAACGCAAATCTTTATTCCTCAATTGTTAGGCCGAATAATTCTTCGGCCGAGTGTATACTAAAGTAATCCCTCAAATACTGTAGGTCGCCTTTGGAAACGGGAAGAGAATTATAATCAGCCTTTATTTCCTGATCTTCCAAATAAGCTTGATATTTGGCTCTCACGCCTCTTCTCACATTAGGTGCCCAAAGTTCTTCGCATCTGTTGCGATCCCTACGCACCTCATTTAAAAGCTTGCTTTCCTCCTTAGTCAAACCATACCAATCAATAGCCGAATGCAAAAGATGATAATTTCGCATAGTTATGAGTCCTTCTGCCGTAAAGGGTGGATCTCGATTCCTATCCACTACAACCAATGGTTTTGGGTGAGGGGCCTCTTTAAAGTGAACCTTCAATATCCCTTTCCTGCTTGAGTCAATTTGCATGTCTTCAGTACCTCGAGTTGATTTATCCACAGGAGGATCATTGCTCTTTTTCACGTATGTTCTAAACCTTCTCGGTGCCGTTTCGTATCCAGACCTTTTAACGGGTCGCGGAGGTGAAGTTCTGGTTGTCTCGCTCAGTCGGGCTTTCTTAGCCTCGGCTACCTACCTTTGTTGTCTTCTCAATTGTGTTTTCATCATGGGGGCAATAGGCTGGTCCCTTGAAACACGGCCGTGCCAACGGTAGTCAGAAACTAAAGGAGGCTTGAAAGTCCTTAGTGGCCGGGGGTTTCCATCACGGTCATAGCTATCACGGCTACAACTCTCGTCCCTATGATATCTCTTTTTGTCCCTCTCGTTTCGGCCGTAATATTCTTCATCATAAAATGGCCGATCAAAGTTTAGGCGCCGCATAACTGGCTCCCTTTCTGAGAATCTTCCGTCCGATTTATCAAGACGATGAAACACACCCTTCGGACTTCCCCTTGGACTATGCGGACATACTTGTTCGATGCATCTGGGGTCAATGGTCGCTTTGTGGTAACTTGAGAGCTGAATATCTGTTTGTCCACCTCGGCCTTACCTACTTCGGCCGAGATAATTACTTTACCCCGAAGTTCTACTCTGTAATGTACCTTTTCGTGTGTACTCCCTATTCTGGCTCCTGTTGGTGCACTCTCGGCTTTTTGAGCCGAATTAGAAGTTTTATCAACCTGCTCTGGCCTCTGGAGTTTCAAAACTCCTTCAAGCATGACTTCTTCCTGGCACCGAGTGCATAAAACAGCTACTTTTGGTGGCTCAAGCTTGATATTCCCAATAGTGAGTCCTCCGGCCGTTGGCTGGGCCGGTGATTGGAGCCTACCAGTAGTCTTGCTAGCATCTGCCTTTTTGCTTGGAGCATCCCCATCCTTGGGGCCTCTGACATATACCATGTTTACTTGAGCTTCGGGAAATGGGTTGGTGTCAACCTTCATTGCTGGCTTACTTTCGGGGAACTTGAGAGTTCTTGCGTCAATGAGATCCTGTATCATATCACGAAAAATAACACAGTTGTTAGTTTCATGCTTCCATGAATTATGATACTTGCAAAAAGTCTTCCCCTTGATCTCTTCGGCCTTGGGGAGCCTATGGCCGAAAGAAAGTTGAATCATTTTCTCGGCCAAGAGATGATCAAAGATCAAATCGGCCTTAGCTATATTGAAAGTGTAAGTGCGGGCGTTAGTTTTTGTCGTGTTTGTGCTTTGGGTTAGTGGTGGTTTGGTTTGCTTTGGGTCAACCCGTTCCAAAGTTTTGCACACGCGGGGCTGCTTAATCACCATTTCGGCCGAATCCACTTCAACCGCGTCTTCGTTTAAGTCCGCTCCAAACTGGTCGACCGCATTAACGGCCTGATTCTTGTAATATGTACCCTTTGATGCTGCCCGCTTTTGAGCTTCCTCCCTTAAGATGGCATCATACCGGTCGATTCTTGTCTCGAGCTCGAATAGATCATTGAAGGTAACACCTTCAAAATGTTCTCTGAATTTGAAGCTCAAACCAGCTACCGCCATATCTACGAACTCTGATTCAGGCAGTCTTACTCGGCATCGTGCTCTAGCTAATTTGAAGCTGCTTAAGTATTCTTGTGCAGTCTCATGACTCATCTGCGACTTCTTGGCTAAGTCGGCCAACCTGATCTCTTGTTGCGCTCTATAATATTGGTCATGGAAAGCTCGTTCCATTTCCCTCCAATTATTGATTGAGTTGGGTGGGAGATTGATGAACCAAGTGAAGGCTGGTCCCGTGAGGGAGTGGACGAATAGCCTTAGCTTGTTGTCGTCAGAGCTAGCCTCTCCGCACTGGGCCGTGAATCGGCCAATGTGTTCTACAGTGGATTGATATGCATCTCCAGAGAACAATGTGAATGAGGGGATGCGATATCCTGCTGGGTACATGATGGTATCAATATATGCAGGATACGGTTTAGCATAACTTGGTCTCTCTACCCGTCTTGGTAAGACTCCCATAAGATCTTCAACTAAATTTTGAACCTCATTGAGCCGAACTGGTCGGTCTTGACCTCCTCCGTGATGATTGTTCTGCTGATGGTTTTGAGCCACATTGTTGTTTACTTGGTTCGGCTGAGGGATGAATCCTTGGCCGAATCCCATTTCGGGAGGCATGCCATAAAGCGGATACGGCATCCTTGGCTGCTGTTGCATATTTGGCATCCTTGGCTGCTGGTGCATATTCATCTGGTTTGTAGCAGCCATGTTGACTTGGTTGGGTTGGATTTGAGCTTGCGTGTTATGCTGATGTCCCACGATTTCGTGCGCTTCATTATTCCCGTTAGCCAACAATTGTTGGTAGATGAGGAGTAGGGTGTTATTGAGATTTTCCATTTGGGTACTAGTGTTATTGTTGATGCTTGCTGCCAAGTCTCGACCCAAACCATCTACTGAGAGCCTTAACTCATGGATAGTCCTCCTAGACTCATCGACCATCATTCGAGCCATCTTCTCGGCCGAAGGGTTGAAATTTGGATAAATCCCCCATTGGTTTTGTCCAGACTGTGATAAGTTTTGATGCGAAAGAACCATTTGTCCGGAAGACATCCCAAATGGTGTTACAGATGTAGATTCAGTTTGAATGCTTGGTACGATCATGGCCATACTAGGCACTCCTATGGTTGAGCTGTTGGTAGCCCCCAGGACGGCCTGGGTTGTGGCCATAGTTCCCTAACCAGTCGCGATCGTAGATGTGACCGGGGTTGAGGTACGTGATGGTGTCACACTACCTGACGTCCCTGACCCACTACTCATGGCTGAAGTTGTTCTTGTATACTTTCACTTTGGACACTCGGCTGAGGTATGGCCGACTTCGTTGCACTTAAGACAAGTATTTCCCAGGTATATTAAGTATGGATTGGAGTGCATCCAAAAATGATGCCTTAGTGCTTTAGATCCCACCGGGTGTGCCAAAAGATGTTTGCCTCAAAATTGTCTCGCCGAAATGAGAGCCGAGGGACTTGTGGTTGAATCATCCTTCTGAAATTGAGCGGGCATGCCAACTCGCGGCCGAATGGCCAAGTGAGGTTTCTGATTTGAATGGTGTGTGATCTGACTTCTTTCAAATGATTGTAGGCCGAGGAAGGAACCCTCTCGGCCTTTAAGTTCTGATGCCTCTATTGCAAGGACTTCGGTTAGGCGTCAATCCTGACTGGGATCTTCTATCACACTCACTTCTTGGGTAAACTCAAAGGTTCGGGTGATAAGCGGAATTATATTGGGTGAAGGTACTCGCAAATCACGGTAAAGACGAAGGTGAAGTGGATTCGGTTGTCAAAACGTTGTGAGATGATGTGTGTGTGAACGGCGAATCGCATCAATCCAATCCGGACTGGCCGAAAGAGATCAATGGATGATAATTCTACGTTACGAACTACTCCTAAGTGCGAAAAGTAAAGTGCATATAAAATAAAGAACAAGAAAGTAAAATGCTTGAATGTAACGACTGAAATAAAAGTAAGAAACTAAAAATGAAAACAAGTTATGAAAGTTGAATAGAAGGCAAAGTACCTATGAAAGAGTAAGAGAAAGGTTTGAGTAAAAGTTGTATATTGATTTGTTTGTGTGGTGCAGAACCATTTACAATGAGTTACAATGTGCTATATATACAAGTCAGAAACCCTAGCTAGCTTGTCCTCCAAGACGTGGAAATAAAGTAGGATTCTCCTTTCTTCTAGGATTGATTTGTCTCATAAAATCCTGGCCTGGCTGATATCAGAAATCTTCGCAATCGAAATCCATAATTGATTCGAACTTTTTCCTTTTGAGGATTCCTTCCTTGAATGACTTCTTGGCCGAACTTATCGCTTGGGCTTGGCCGAGCTCTCCTAGTCCTCTTCTAGGCCTATTTGTACATTCACCCATTTCTCATTTGGAACGTCTAATAGCTTGGCGGATTGGCCCATTTTCTAACCAACGTATCAAATTTCGGCCAGGCGGTCGAACGACGCACTCTTCTCAGTTATATGATTCACAAACTGTTACCTTGGCCAAACGACACGTTCAATTCGAACAAATAACCTGTCGTTTGTTCGGCCGACTCTCCAAATAGCTTAAGATAAAAGTTATTAAATTCAGGTCCAAACAATATCTAACTCGCTTAAACCAATGGACGGACTGAATCTGTCAACCTAAACCGTATGAGCTTTAAGGCAGTTATCAATGCCTTAACGATAATCATTTTGGCTGAAAATTTGCAGAGATGATCTATACACTAATACCTAAAACCTGAACGGTCGAGATGTGGATATGCGACCGAAAAGTGACCAAAAACTCGAACTTCACACGTTAATTTTCAAAGTGAAGCTCCGCTCTAGATAGGATCTATATATATATATATATATGTATATATATATATATAATATATATATATATATATATATAGACACGTAGTCATCATCTCAATAATGTTACTAATACCGACTATAGTTCACATATCATAAAACCCAAAGAATCATTTTATAAAAAAACTCTATTTTAACTTACCTATGATCCATTAACGATCAAGTTCATATTTCCAAAACAAATATTTACGTTCAAAAGCGATTTCACAATTTAACTAGTAAATCCGACAATAAAGTAACTCAGTTCATAAAAGAATACCGCGAGATTTACTCACTTACAAATCCTGATGCGTCTTCACACAAGTGAGAGAATAAGCACAAAATCAAACAACTCCGCTCAAAAGGATCTTGTCACGCACCTAAGAAACAAGGTCACAACTCAGTACAACAAAACACAAAACAATTAAAGTTCGAATCCTGCATTTGAACTACAAATTGAAAGTTACGGTAATTATGGCGAAACTTCATCCGAGACCACCCAAGGTCTACAGAACACTTCTATGATCAATTTATCAAAATGACAAGTTGATCCAATGGTCGGATCCTCACAGATCAAAAAGTGAATGAACTGAAACTATGAAAAACCTAGCATGTTTCAAAATGATCGAAATAGGACACAACCCATATATCAACACGCTCATATCGACGAGTAGAAGATAACGGAGCAAACAACAGCCTCAAAAGAGATTGGACACGCCACCGCACCGACCTCAAAATCAGGGTGATCCAACTGGTCAAAATAAAGATTATGGTGAGAGAAACAACTTTTATACTCAGAGCTAAGGTCAAATTGGCTTGGAACGAGCTAGATCAAGCTAGAAAGCTGGATCAGCCGTTAGATTTTAAAACAAGATTCTGATCACGACACGATGATTCGAATTGCAAGGGTGGTATGGTTGGAACCAGCAAGAGGAGAGCTTCAAAACCTGGGTGGTTTTGAGCCCTATAGTCACCGAAATTGGCTTAGAAATGCTAGCAGTCCGCCACCATTTTTTAGCCCTTGATCTGTCGTGTACGGCTCGATTCGGTGAAAATGAAGTTGGTGGGGAGGATGGCGAGGATGAGGCGAAGAGATCTGGGTCGGTGGAGTCTCTATAGGTCATCGACCGTGGATTATTATATAATTATTTTATTTTAGTATTTTTGTTATGTTGTTTTCTTTTAATTTAGGAAGATACTAAAGAGAGAGCAAGGGGACGGAAAAGAAAAGGAAAAACAGGGAGAAGAAGAGAAGAGACAAAGAAAAAAAAGTGGGGAGTGGCAGAAGAGAGAAGACGGGGAAAAAAGGAAAAGAAGATGAGAGATGAAGAAAACATGTTATGCCCCGTATCTCAATTTACCAGTTTACTAGTCATTTGGACGGTAAATGACAATTACTTTTACTTTTTACTCTATTTCGATACTTTTAGTGGACCAAAAAGTTGACTTTTTGTTTGGGTAAGTTTTTGAAAATTTTTCCTTCACGGAAATTGTAGAGGATATTAAACCAAGTCTGTGGACATATGGTACGCTCAAATCGGAGTTTGTATGGAGAAGTTATGATAAAAAAATGTAAAGTTACTGTTCATGGTAAGTTTTTCATAAAAGGAGGAGTAACTGTGGTAAGTTTTCATTTCCAAAAACTTACTCGTCAGTTTCTCTCTCCTCTCTCTCTTTCTCCCAACCTAGTTCGGCCACCTCCAGCTACGCCACCGGCCTTGAAAGCTGTTGAGGCGTACTTAAATCCTTCCAAATCTCTTGATCCAATTTGAAGTGTACAGCACGAATTGAAGGATTGAAGAGCTAGGGTTTCAAATTTCCCCTATTTGTTTTCAAGGTAAATTCCGGACTTTTGACTTCAAATTGAACTATGTTTTAGTAATGAAAGTTGTTGGGCTTATCAAGAAGAAGATTTTGGCATAGGTGTTGATACCTGGTTCGAGGGTTGGCCGCCATCACTGTTGGTGGAGCCAGGGGGCCCGTTCTGGCCTCTTAAACTGGCTGGTTGCATTCCTTGTAACTTGTGGAGCATGTTGGTGTGTGTTTTGTAAAGGTTGGAGAAGGTTTAGCATCAATTGTGATTTTTCTGGAGTGTGGAGATTCGGTTATCAATTTATGATAATCCGACCGTCAGATTTCTCTCTGCTCTGCTCTACTCTACAATCTTTAAGTCAATGAATTGGTCTTAGTGGTGAAGTTTGGGATGAATCCAAGAAGAAATGGAGATGTTGGTTTACGAGGGGTTTTTTGGTTTCGTTTTAGAATTGTATTTAATTCTCGAATTGCAGTTTACAAAATATAATTTTGTACAGGATGAGGTACCGACCCATCGCTAGACGAGGATCCTTACGCTTGGGTGCCACGTTAGATGTATACTGTGAGTGGACTTTTGCTTTAAATAATGATGCATGCGTTTATTTCTTGAATTAATACTTTATTTAATTATCATATTATTTGTCGAGCATATTAATTAGTTTAAGATATTATATGGTTTTGGGATATTGATTGGATTTTTCCATCATGATTTTTGAATGTGAGTTTTCTATACTCGAATTTGGATTCACGATTTATAATGATTTTCGACGAACTATTTTCGAAGGTGATTTCTGGAATTAAATGTTGTTCTCATTCGTTGATTTTGAGATTCCTGGAAGATTTTCGAAAATGGGATTTCTGATGGAGTTATATCAATTATTTATTTGACCTTTGGTTTTGGCACTGGGAAAGTGGGAATGCCTTAGTAGTGATTTTGGATTTAGATATATGATTTTGTTTAATGTCGCCTATTTGTTTATTGATTCGAGAGTATTTTGACGTGTGGCACACGTCGTTGATTTGAGTGATTTATCTTGAGATTCTTCGAGTACGGTTGGGAATCATACTCGTGATTTCATTTGCTAGATTTTGGGGAAGCTTTATGGATTTCGCAATGTTTTCTTTCACCATACTTGGGTTGCTTTATTTTAGTTCTCACCATCACATGAGTTGCAGTCAAGGCTCCTCCTCACTTACTTTGTGTTTGTGGGTCGAAGTTGAGAATAGAGCCTGAGAGGCTCCTTTGTGGTATTGTAACATCCCGAACCTAAATTCACCTGTTTACTAGTCATTTGGATGGTAAACGACAACTACTTTCACTTTTTACGTTGTTTCGATACTTTTAGTGGCCCTAAAAGTTGACTTTTTGTTCGGGTCAAAATTTGAAAAAATGTTCTTCATGGAAGTTGTAGATGACGTTAAACCGAGCGCGTGCATATGTGGTACGTAAATATCGGAGTTCGTATGCGAAAGTTATAAGCGAAATATGAAAGTTACTGTTTATGATAATTAGTATATATATAGGAATTTACTGTGGGTAGATCAGATTTCTACCCAGCCATTCCTCTCTCCTCTTCCCCGATCTCTCTTTCCCTCACGTCGGCTTCTTCTCTTCTTTTTCCAATTTCTTCACCGTCCGCCGTCCAATTGATGCAACACCAACTGGGCTAGGACCGTCTCCTCCTCCTTTACACGGCTGTGGCCATGGTTCACAGCGATTTGGCCGGAAAACCATCAATTTTGGCCAAAAACCGTTACTGTAGTAGTTTGGTCTCCGGCTAAATTCTCCATTTTTTTCGGCCACTTCCGGTGGTGAAACTAGGTCCATTAGGAGTGTCTCGAGTCACTGATCATCTTCCCTCAAGGCTTTTAGCTGAAATTCTCACTAGGGAGGAAGAACTGACGGCGGGAAGTTTTGGGTCACTATTCACGAAATCGGGTTCAAGCTTCTCCTTAATTGTTGAGGTACTTCCGGTCACTTTCTGAAATTGTTGTAGTTGAGAAAGTTGTTTGGATGGTTGAGATGAAGCTGCTGCCAAAATTTGGTGGCCATTGGAGGTGGTGGCTGTGGGCGCGTGGGGCCCACGCGCTGCCACTATGGGTGGTGCGTGGAGGCGTGTAGGGCACTGTTTTAATTCCAATTTTTAGTCCATTAAATCCTATAAATGTTGTAGAGCTTGTATGTGAAGTTTGGTGAATTATGGAGGAGTTTGGAATTATTTGTGAATTTCCGAAGTTTGAAGTTTTGTGATTGAAGTGTGGAAATCCGGCCATCGGATTTCCCTCGTTTTCGTTATGGAATATGTTAATTGAGGAATTGGTATTGTGGGAGAGATTTGGGTTGAATTTGAGAAGTAATGGAGATAAGGATTTTCAGGTTTCGTTTAGGTTCGTAATTATTTTATCGGATTGCCGTTTACAGAAATATAATTGTGTACAGGGCAATGTCGCGAGCTACAGCTAGATGAAGGAACTCATTTGCGTGGTCGCCCAATAGTACTGTGAGTGGACTTTTGTTTTAAATAATGATGCATGCATTTCTCTTGAAATTATTGATTAATTTAATTATCATTTTATTTATCGAGCATGATATTTTGTCTTGGATTATAATTTGACATTGATTTTTCATGAGTTTCGGATATGAACTTATTATTCACGGATTTGGATTTATGATTTAATTTCGGAAATGGATTTTGAGCCTTCGATAAGTATCTCCGATATATGACTTTTAATTGAAAGCATGATTTTCGACGAATTATTTCCGAGGTGATTTCCGGAATTATACTACTTATATTATGTTTCTATTCGTCGATTTGAGATTTTATAAGAGATTTTCGAAATGAGATTTCGATGGAGTTAGTTTTCATATTTATTTATCGACCTTCGGTTTTGGCATTGGGAATGCCTTGATGATGATCTAATTATTCTTTTAGCGTGTGGGACACGCTGTCGATTTATGTGACTTTCTACGAGAATTTCTGGGTACGGTTGGGAATCGTACCCGTGTTTTCTTTATTCGCGGGACTTATGGGGAAGCCTTACTGATTTTCGATTTTCGTATGATTTTAACCCACCATACCTGGGTCGTCATTTTTATTGCTAGCTAGCCTATTAGTACTTCTCCCTACTTACTATGTGTTCGTGGGTGAGTAAGAGCAGAGCATGGGATGCTCCAGAGTGTGGGACACTCCGACCCGAGCCTGGGAGGCTCCCTTCTTTCGTATGGTGAAACTTCTTCCCCATATTTTATCATTGCTTGACTAGCGGGGCTAGTCTGATTTTCACTATAGCCAGCGGGGCTGGTCTTATTTTCTTGAGAAACGAGATTTCGGTTTTACGATATAGTTTTCGAATGTGGTGACTAGCGAGGCTAGTTGATTTATCATTTTGGAATTCTTGATTTAAAGCTAAATGTGTTTTTCTAATTGTTGCATGCATCGGTTTTTAATGAAATAAATGTGGGAAAGTATGAAATCCTTTTTCTTTTAAATTGTTTATTTTTGTCTACTCACGCTAACGCTTTTCGACTACTTTCCCCTGGGCCTTTCGGTTTCTAATGCCTAGTTTGTAGGCGAATTAGTGGTGGTCAGGCGTACATGACATTTGAGGCATAGTTGTCACTACTTCCGCAGTGTAGGATCCCTTGATACTTTACTCTTCTTTTTATATCCCTGTTTATAGTAGTATTGCTCTGATAACCTTTGGGATTAGTATTGTTGAGTTTTGTGTTTTGTGTTATGTGAAAGTAGAGTTGTTGGTAATTGGGAGCAGGGTGGCTCCAGGAGTATAAGGTTGGTTTGTTGAAGTGTTTTTGTGTGTTTTACAGGGTTTTGGGTAGTCCATTTTAGAGGTGACTCTGCCGAATTTTTGGTAGAGTTATCCCTAAGGTGGGCCCCACAGGGCCACCTCGGATTTCAGGGTGAAATTCAGGGCTGGTCCTGTCAGGTATGGTGATGTTTGTCTTCCCCAAATTATTTGTTTGCTTAAATTTTTATCACTAGATTTTGAGTTTAAGGAAAAAAAAAATTATAAATGTTGCATGCATTGCAGTTTTATAAATTTAACTACGTGGGAAAGTATAAATTCTTCCCTTATTTCATTTGTTATAATTAATTATTTTTGTCCACTCATGCTAACATTTTTAAATGCTTTCCCCTGGCCCTTTGGTTTCAAAATGCACAGTTTGCAGTGTAGCTGTTCGGCATATTTAGGAGTTGAGGCATAGTATCCGCCCCGCTGCTGTCATCTCGTATTGTAGGTTATCTACTTAAGTTACCAAACTTTATTTCAGTTTCTTATCATAGATTGCTCTGATCACCTTGGGGATGTTATCTAAATTGTAGTATTCTTTTATTTAGGGTTTATGACCCAACTACGAGAATTTGATGTAATTTAATTTGAGGATCTTACGTTGGATTTTTGGTAATTGAGCTGTGATTTTGTTTTGTTGGTTGTAGAGTTGTTTGGTTTGGGAAGCACGATGACTCTAGGAGAATAAAGTTAGTTTTTTAGAAGTGTAATCGTGTTATTACAGGTTTTGGGTTGTCTACTTTTAAGGGAGGTTATGTCGAATTTTCTGTAAAACCTTCTTTACAAGTGGGTTCCGCAAGGCCACCTCAAATTTCAGGGTGAAATTTCGAGGCGGGTCCTGTTAAAACATTAGAGAGAAAAGAGAGATGAGGAATACACATTTTGGTGAGCTCTGTGTAGGGAGATTTTTGAATGACTAAAATTTCGATAATTTCAGCGATATTTCACCAAAAACATTTTTTTTTTGGAGCCCTGAAACTTTCCTTACGTATGCGCATAATATCCAGCGAAACTATAGAATTTCCTGAAAGTTCGCAATATTTCGTGAAAGATCTGGAATTCTGGAAAATATCTCGGAAATATTTTGCATGTCACTGATAAATCCACTCAAATTGCTAAAAAAACCTAACAAAGCGGTTGACAAGGTTCGAACCTTGATTGATGGTGAAACACACAGGCAGCCGCTGCCCTTCCATTTGATTAATATCTTGCTAACTAACATGTTTATATACTATTTTTTTTTTGTGCATCTATTTCCATCCTACTAAATACTTTGTTCACCCTATAACAAAAAATTTTCTTTAAAATTCCAAAATTGTCCTTAACGACAATTATTAAAAGAAAACAATGAAAATGAGAAATCAATTTTGTTTTAATTAAAACTTTACCCAACAGACATCCTAATTATGAATTATCATAACAACTTTCTATACAAAAAAAAAAATTATCATCTTAGCTTCTTCATCACTAGCCAACCAAACAAATAATTAGACGAAATTTTCAAGTTATAGCAACAAGTGAAAATCATTGTTGGTTAGTATTATTTGTTCTACTTCATGTGACTCGTGTTTGATTTTATGTCATAGTAGTTGATGAAGGGAGAAAATAGAGAAGAGGAGCAAAAGAAAAAAAAAAGTGGAAAAAACTAGAAGTTCTTTTTTCTTTTCTGATTTCATATTTTCAATGGTAATATCTTTTTTTATTTTTAAAATTATTTGAGGGTGAAATTGAAAATTTCATGATAAAAATTTAATTGTAGGGTGAACAAAGCATTTGGTAGGGTGGAAATAGCCTCACCCAAAATATTTAAAAAAAAAAAAAAAAAAAATTCAAGG
>BDJD01001307.1:36315-62518 GCA_002564525.1 Rosa multiflora
TATTTTTAAATGAAGATTAAATAGTTTAAATGTATTTATAAATTACATAAAATAACTTAAAATGAATATTTTAAATTATAGAGAGCCTCATCTCGCTCTCTATATTTAGGAGTGAGATAGTTAAAAGTTATAATGGAGAGCCACTTAGGAGTTTGGTGCAGCTGCTAAAATAGATAAAAAGCTAAACATGCTCTAAAAAATAGCTAAAAAACTAAAATAGAGAGTCTGCTAAATATGCTCTTAGCATATACTATGTAACCTTATATCACTACAATTCACTATGTAATAATGGTTATTCAAGGTTTTCTTTTGAAATATAGTAGATAATTGATCAAATAAACATCTCCAAAAGTTTCATTTAAAATTTCCACGTTTTTCTTCAAATTTTCTTGATTTTTTACTGATATCGATATATCCTCGATATTTCCGTTGAAATTTCCACTTTTCAAACCATTGACATTTCCTCGATACTTGAATTTTGGTCATTGAGATTTTTACTGAAGAATTTTGGGTACTACGTACAATTGAGAAGGGGAAGTGAGAATTTGATATTACCGTGATGGTTTTTGCCATAAGATTTTGGTCGGGTGAAGAGAGAATTTCTCAAAGGCATAGAACTACTTGTGTTAGTGTTGGTATCCATTCCTTTTGGTTATGCTTGGAACTAGTCACTTTAGATCTCTATTGAGAAGAGTTTGGGCTGAGTATAGTGGAGAGTATGATTCATTTATCGTTTTCATTTTGTAAAAGCAAGACCATTTTATTTTTATTTGTAATTGCTATTTAGAGTACTTTTTGTGGTAATTTGGTGGGTACTTTTGTTCCAATAATTTCCTTACTTGCTTTATCTATAGTTCAAATCTAATTCTGTCATTAACGATGCTTTAATTCAAATTTTGGGCTGGGTTGTCATCCTAAGTTACCTAATTGCTAATGTGTATATGATAAACCCAACAATCAAGTAGAAATAAAAGGAGTAGGTAGTTTCCCTGAATTAATTCTTCACCTTTACTTGTGCTGAAGATCAGAGGTGTGTGACGAATTAATTTTTTATTATTAAAAAGAGGGACAAATTTGGAATTTAAAATATTTTTAAAAAGTGAAATGTGTATTTAGAAATTTAGGATGTGTGTATAAAATTTCTCTTAGGTTAAATAAAAAATTATACTGCTATTAATACTAGATATTTTTGAAATTAGTATTCGATCTTGGGTTAGAGATTTGGGAAATGTCCAAATTTCTTAATATTATGATCCTTAAAATTATATCTGTTTTATTTCAAAAAAATAAATAAATTATATCTGTTAGAGTGCTTCTATTCATGCATCTCAAATTGGCATCTACATCTCCCACCATTTTAGAGCAATTGGAAGGAAAGAAGGGAAAAAAAAAAAATCTCAACTGTGTGCTTCTATGCTTTCCTCTTAACCTTCACAGGTTCATTGTACTTTCTTTCTCTCACCTTCATCTTCATCATCACACAGTTCTAATCATCCCACTATTCTCTCCTTCCATCCTTTATCTAAAGCCATAATTTTCATTCTCTACCCAGCTTCCCTCCCTGACCGGTACTATTACTCTCGTAAGGATTGATGTTGGTTTTTTTTCTTCCTTTTTTTTCTTTCTTGTAGCTAATTGATTCTAAGCAATCAATTGAACCATATTTATAATAGAACTTTATCGATTGTTTATCATGATAGGATTTGATCATCGATAGATATAAAATATCAATAGTGTACTCTATTGCTTAGAATTGGCTTGCTCTGCAATTTAATAATGTGTAAGAAGAGAGAGAGAAACAAAGAGATTGAGGGAAAAATAGACTTGGAAATGAGGTTGTGGTTGGGTAGGAAGGATTGTGGCTATTTTTCTTATTTCTTTCGAAGGGTATTATAGGAAAAAAAAAATCTCAAAAATTAAAAGAGATCCAAATACTTATTTAGGAGCTATGTATAGAAGCTCTCTATATGTAATAGTTGTTGTCAATTAAGATAAAAGGGGTCATTGACCCAAAACACCAAAATTGGCCAAAGTTATCATACTTACCCCAACAATAATTTTTTATTTCCATGTACCCTGTTTAAAGCAAAATGACAGTTTTTCCCTTAACATAATTAATTAATTACACGTGCCCCTCTCTCTGCCCTGTAAAGCCTCGATCTGCACCCTATCTCTCTCTCTCCCCCTCCCCCCTCTCTCCCACTGTGCCACCGTCGCCCTCCACGACTGCTTTTCGCCTTCACTTTGATGCCAAGTTTCAACCTTTCTTAATGGTTTGATCCAAAGCTTGATGCTTTTGCTCAAAAGGCCAAAAGGGTGTGTTTCCTATTATGGTGGATCTGTGGTGAAGAAGAGCTCTTTTCAGCAGACCGAGTGTATGAAGAAAGTCCTCAGTGATTTGATGAGCTTTTGATTCCCAGCTTAAAAATGGTATGTGCAGTTTTTGGTTGGATGTGTTATAAATTGACCCAATTTGTAGATTCAACTACGTTCCCCAATATATATATCTGTATTCGTCACGACAAGGCAACATAATACTATTTCTGAGAGCAGGAGCATATATACGACAATGACAAACATGGCCGCCGTACAAGTTGCTTTCCCTTTTTATGTCTAAAAGCCATAAATCTCTCCCCTTTTAGGCCATCTGGCTCCATCAGCTCTTCGTTACCAAATTCGCAACTCGCTGGTAGATGAAGAGCCTCGGTTCGACGAGGAAAGCTTTTCTGGTGACGAAGGGCTCTATAACTCTTCTCTGTTACCGGCTTGCTCTGGTGAAGTCCAACATGGTTTCTTCCTCCATCTCCGATCGACGGTGTGCTGGCTTAGTCACCATTGAGCTCAAGGATCATGGATTGGAGCTCAACCTCCATTGCCCGAAATCTCTTCCTCGAATCTCTTCATGAACGAGTTGAGACTTATGGCTCAACGAGTACAGCTCTCGCATCACGGAGCCCAAGTCCCAGGGCGGCTCTTAGGCCATTTTCCAAGGAATGGGCTCTCCGAGGCCGACATGACCGAGCCCCAAATCGACATATCCTCCGTCTTGTACGAGGGCAACACTTGCAACATGCACTTGTTGGGCCTCTCGAAGCCGTGAAGCAAGCCTCTCACAAATGCTCTTTCCATTATCCCAAATACAAATCTGCACCCTGCTAAAAAAATCCGCTCACAGTGCAGGTCTACAACCGGCAAAGAAGGAAGAAGAGAAGGGAGAAGCGGGTGCCCAAATCTATTTTTTTTTTAGGTAAAATGGAGACACAAGTAAAGAAAAATGAAAAAAAAAATTATAATGGGGGCCAATAGAGGTCTGTTAAAGGTCATTTTTTCCCTTAATCAAAGTTTTGTTTGTCTAATTTTAGGGAGAATAGTTCCTATTTCGGCTACTGAAATGTCTATTGCGGAGCAATAAAGGTCTATTAAGGGGCAATAAAGGTTTGTTGGGGGCAATAAATCTCTTTGGCCCCATATGAGAGATCTTCAACAATCTCTTTAGAGACTTCTGAAGAGGTTTCATAAACCTCTATTGCCCCCCAATACCATAAACCTCTATTGCCCCCCAATAAAGGTATTGGGGGCAATAAACTATTGGGAGGCAATAGAAGTTTATTGGGGGCAATAAACCTTTTCTGCCACTCAAGAGATCTCCGACGACTTCTTTAGGGACATTCAGTGAGGTTTTCAAAGAAGTCCGGTGGGTAGCGGCTGGTGACGGGATTCAAGAAGTCTGGTGGGCAGCGACCGGTGACGGGATTTCGACGAAGTCTCTTATGGCTTCTCTCTCTTCCATTTTCTCTTTCTTTCTATATAACAAAGGGATGAGGGTAAAATAGTCTAAAAAATAAACAAATTAAAAAATTTAATTGGGTATTAGGGAATACCTTATTAGAGTCTTTGTGAATAAGGCGGAATTAAAAAAACTTAATGCGGTAAGTGAGATTCATGACTCTAGAATTAGGGTAAATGAACAAAAACCATCAATCACATAAAACTAAGTAAGGAAAAAAATGCGACTACACTACTAATGTCAAAGAAATAAATTTCATTTATGGATTTAGAATAGTATAAGGTGAGAAGAAGATTAGGAAGATACTGGAAAGTCTAATTAAGAAGGCACAACTTCTTGTTAGCATAATAATTTTTTTTTATTTTTTATTGAAAAGATCAAACTATATTAAAATTTGAGCAAGTAGGATAAAATCGATACACTTGTAGGAATAGTAAGAAATAGCCGATTTTCAGAGTACAACTAAAAGAATCTATTCTAAAAAAGAATAAGCCCCAGCATACCCTCACTACACCCACATTTTTGAAAGTCCAAGCACATTTATTCTAACAAAAAAACTTAGTACTCCGAAGTGGTTCATTAGGGATACTAACTTTTTTGCGACCTGTAAAATTTAAACAATTCTAGGGGCAGAAGGTGACAATTCACCCTCAACTCCCCAATCTAAAACCATCTAGCCCACCAACCATATGAGAGCCCTAATGGCCCAATTGGTCATAATTGCTAAGGCCACCCACATGGCAGTCCAATCAGCCAAGATAAGCCACTGGCCGGGGTTCTATCGTGCTGATAGAGAAAAACACCACCAAGGGGCCAGCCGCCTCCATATCCTTCACTGCCAATGGCCACAGTGTTCACAATCTCCAGAAGCCATCCATGTCACCTATCAGCATCGCCATAATTCTAAGACCAAAAGAAATTCAGTGCACCAGCCTCAATCATCTGATTTTGCATTATCAGATCTTCGTCCATCATTGGACATGCTGTAGATCCACCAAGTCCATGGTGTTATCATCGCGCATCCCAAAACAACAACATCATCACCACCATTACGGAATATATAAACTTTCTTGATAGTTCTTGGCTTGATAAAAACAGAAAAATTTTGGATGATGGGAATCCTTAAAACTCTCCCGAAAGTTCATCACAAAAAATGAAAAAATTGAAAACCATGCAAGGCAAAACGAGTTCTCCTACCCTACTTGAATTCGAACACGTACTTTGATTTAACGGATCAGTGCTAGTTTTGTATAGGGTTGGGCACGGGACGAGTCCAACAATAATTTCACTGGGCCTGGACCCGACTCGACCCGTTTTTCATTGGGCCCTGACCCGACCCGTTTTTCATTAGGCCTGGACCCGACCCGTTTTGACACAAACAGGGACCGACCCGTTTCATTTCGAGCAAGGCTTGCGGGCTTTCGGGCCCAAAAACCTCTATTTTACCATTTCTATATCTACTTTGCTATATATCCAGATTTCATTCATATCAACCTGGTGAAGATTTGAATCAAAACGCAATATCAATATCCAAAGTTCAAGCTGCAAATTCGAATATCTAGAATACATAATATCCAAATTCAAGTACTCATCAAGAATAATTAAAGCTACAATTGAAATACAAAATGTCCAAATTTAAATACGAAGTCCAAATTCAAGTACAAATATTCAATGAAATAGAAAGTCCTAATTCAAATACAGCAACTTAGTAGCCATTCTTCCAGTCTTCAATCTAGCAGTTCACCAGCAATGCAACCATCCATTAATTGGCTTCCACACTTATCCCTACAACAGCCATCATAAATCGATTTAGATAACAAAGAACCATTCAAGCTGCAACTTTACTCAACTAGCACTACACACAGCAAGCAAAGAATAATGCACTACACACTAAAAAGATAATGCAACAAATAATAACACAGCAACAAGCATAGAAGAATAGCAAATGCATCAAGCAAGCAAAGCAGCAAAATGCAGCAAGCAAGCAAAAAATAATGCAGCAAGCAATTAATCAAATACCAGCAGCCATATTCAATTTTTTGGCCCTACAAGCAGCATTTTTTGCTGATTATTCAGCAGCCTTCTCCTTCACATATTTTGCCATTTCATTCAAAAACATTAAATTAATACTAAGCCCCATCAAAAAGTGAAAACAATAGCATATTCGATTTATTAAACATGTAAACATTAAACGCACCATGTTCACACAACTCATAGAACTCCATCTCCTCAATTGTTGGAAAAAACTCAATATTTTGCACGTTTTCTGATTTGATCCAATTCTGCAAGTATATTAATGCTTCAACAGATTTAGGAGTTAGAGAACTCCTATACAGATCAATTACTCTATTCCTGGTGCTAAAACATGATTTGGAAGCAACGGTTGACACTTGAATAGCAAGAACATCCTTTGCTACTAGCTGGAGATTAGGATACTTGGAGCCATTAAGTTTCCACCATAGTAAGATGCTAAATTCAGCTGCTCTTGGAGGCTTTTCAAAAGGATCCAACAAATACCTATCTACCTAACTTTCCACGACAACTTCACAGCTGTTTTCAAGCTCCCTCTCCCAACCATCAAGCATTTCAGCCATTTTGCCTGTCATATTCTTTGCTGCAGAACTGGTAGTGACACTGCTACTGTTCACAACCTCTCTTCCTAGATTTTTTTTTACCATTTTGAGCAACAGCCAATGATGCCTACAAATCTGTCAAAGACACCAACAACTCCTTCACTTCGGCAGATTTTCTTTTCACACTTTTATTGTCAAATTGCAGGTATTTCACACAAATATGCTCAAGATTCCTAAGTTTGTATCAAGGGTCCAAAACCAAGGCTACTAACAGCAGCTGATTCACATCATCTATGCTATCAAAATACTTCCGGAACTTTGTCCCCATCTTCACAGCCATCTCAACCATAAGTTTCTCACCTTCACTTCCATCTTGCATTTCCGGCGTCCTAAATAATGCATTAATCTCTGCATTTACAGCAACAATATCGTGAAATTCTCTATGTGCAGTAGGCTTAGTAGATGCACTAATCCGGAGTGTAACAGAATAGAAAACTTTCAGAAACCCTACAAACAACTTAGCCCTCTCCCAATCTTCATCCTTTGGAGGCCCTACCCTCTTCATCGGTTTTCTGCGCTTTGCCTCTTCAAGAGCAGCTTCTTCTTCTAATAGTTACTCATCCTCATCAAATAAGCTTGTATATTTCACATCTTCTTCTTCTGCCAATCTATCAAATGCCTTCTTTAACTGAATTGCAGTCTCTAATATCAAATATGTAGAGTTCCACCTTGTTGGAACATCAAGAATACACACCTTGGTGCATTCAGGCACTTCTCTTTCAACACACAACTTAAACACATCTAATCTAGAGGAAGAGCTCCTAACATATTTTACTGCATTCTTTATACTATCTATTACTCTATCTAGTATAGTCAAACCAGATTTCACAATCAAGTTTAGAATGTGTGCAAGACATCTAACATGCATATGCTTGCCTCCCAAAACAGGGGTTACAACCCAATTGACAATTTTTCTCCTCAAATAATCAATGACAACCTTATTTGCCGATGCATTATCAACACTCACAGTCAACAGTTTATCAATTTTCCATTGAACCAAATACGTTTCAAGCATTTTTCCTATGGTTGTGCCTTGGTGATTGGAAATGACACAAAAATTCAAAATTCTTTTGTGCATTTTCCACCCACTATCTATGAAATGGGCGGTCAACACCATGTAGTTCACATTTTGTACCGATGTCCATGTATCGGTAGTGAGACAGACCCTATGCTTGCTTAATTCCATTTTCAACTCCTCTTTTTTTTTCATCATACAATTCTAAAAACTTTCTTACAATGGCACGTCTAGATGGGACTGTCCAATGAGGGATAGCTACTTCACAAAAATGCCTAAACCCAGGTTTCTCTATATGACTAAATGGCAGTTCATCTACTACTATCATTTTACATGCAGCTAAAGTACATGCATCTTCAGTCCAAGTTCTAGACACTAGACTATGGGAAGCCATCCCATCACTAGTCAAAACCTGCTGTCCCTCTACATCAGCCCTACCAGGGTATTGTTTGCAAACAATCTCAATATGCCTTCTTAATGTGCTAGTGCCACTAAAAGTTGAATCTCCAGCAAGGTCAGTTTGACAATACCTGCACTTTGCTCTTACTTCACGTCTAACTTCCTACTTCTTTCCATCCACAATGTCCACTATTGTCCTATCAAACTTCTCAAAGTGTTCCCAGACATTGCACCTGGTTGTGATCTTCAGTGGCTTGACCGGCTTCTTCTCAGCCCTCTTCGTGTTACTTCTTGGTGGTCTTGGAGGACGAGCAGTTGTAGGTGTAATCGGAGCATCAGGCACTCTTGGGTTTGGTTCTACTAGCGCTGTCGACGATGGTATAATAGCATTCCCATCAGTGGCCATGCTACAACCAAAATAGGGAGGCGAATCAGATCATATTTTACCATTGCACACATATAAGAAAGAGATTTAAGGACCAGATGAGCCTGTATCATACACTGAAAGCTAAGAAAGATATATCCCACAAAAAGACCCACCAGGAGTTCGAAGAAGAACACCAGTCACCAGACAATCACAACTCCAGAGCCACCAATTCGAAGGCCACCAATTTGAAGCTTCCCAAAATCAAACTAGAACCTTAACTCTAGCACAATATCACACCAAGTCAACAAATGAACAAAGAGAAAGAGAAAGAAACTTAACAAAGAGAATTTCTGCAACAAAGAGAAACTGAACAAATCGCTAACTAACCTGCCCAATCCTGAAACAAAAACCCACAAATTTATGAAACAATATGCTAACTGAAGGCTGAGACTGAAGGTTCAACTTACGTTTAGGAATGGAAGGTTTAGATCGAGTATGCTAACTGAAGGTTGAGATCGAGTTTGGGAAGTGGGAACTGAAAGTTTGAGATCGAGTTTGGGAACTGAAGGAGTGAAGCTGTGAAGGTTCAGATCGAGTATGAAGGTTCAGATTGAGTTTGGGAATTGAAGGAGTGAAGCCGTGAAGGTTCAGATCGAGTTTGGGAACTGACTCAACTGAGACTGATTAGGTTGCAGGTTGTACCTACATGTGCCAGAATGAGCATAATTAGCTATAATGGGCCACACCTATTGTACCGCCAGAGGTGCCAACTCCCACCAAAGGGATGACCTGCTAGGGCGCGGCCAGGCAAGCTACCGCTAGAACCCTGGGCCGCCCCCAGATCACCGCTGATGCGCCGCCACGCGCCGCGTCAAGAGAGCGTCAGAAGCTCCAGACGCTGGGAATCGAAGCACATCAATCCCACATCGGAAACAAGAAGAAGATCAACCTCTTCCTCACATATAAAAAGGTCCTCTCCTCTCTCCTCATTAATTACGCATTCAATACTTACCTACTGTTACTTTGTCAACATAAATACATTGACTAACTTTAGCATCGGAGAGTTGAAGACCGCCCAGCGCGGTCTCCCTCTGACGCCCTTTGTATTTTACTTGACAGGCAGCTGAAGCTTTGAGAGCATCGCAAGTATCGATCCGCCCACCGGATCAGCGTTAGCAAAGGTTCAGCTACCGCCGAACTTTTAGACATTAACATTGGCGCCGTCTGTGGGAACCCTTAAGCAAAAGGTCATCCCACCACAATTACCATGACTAACGGTAGCAGGGGAAACGCTGAAAAGCAGGCAGACCAATCCGCCGTCCCCCAACCCTCCAACCCAGCGGTAGGCGTTAACCGCGCACTATTCACAACCTCGGCCAACCCCGGCGTTGAGGCAAATCCAAGCAGCAGCCGCCCACCGGGCCAAGATCTCATCACTATGTACGAACTGGCACTAGCGGATCTTCATAAGGCAAACAGAGAACGTGAGGAGGAACGCAAGGAAAAGGCTGAGGCCCAAGGACAGTTGGCTACGCTGATGTCACGCTTTGATGAACTGAAGAGGACGCTGGAAGCTACCACCAATCCAGCGCAAAGCGAACAGTCACGTAGCACCAGGCGTAGTCGACCCGGCACTGGCGCATTGGTACCAGGGCCAGTCATACAGATGCAGGTTCCGCTGGACCCACCTGAGTTATTGGGAATGGGGCCACCGTCCATCCCCCAACCAATGTCAGAACAAGAGGCTGAATCACGGCCACACACCAACCGCTCGGAAGCCAGGGCGAGGACTGAGGGCAATCCGCCGACGCTGAGGCGCAGGCTGGTCCAACGAAATATTCAGGCCTATTTCGCCGACAATGCAACCGCCCAGATATTGGAAAGGATGCAACAACTGGAGCAGAGATTGAGCCGGGCGGAGTCGGGCGCCCCAGCGCCAACTCAGAATTCGCTTTTCTCTTCCAGACCTGGGCCCTTCACAGCTGCGATTCTGCAAGCTATCAGACCAGCGTATGCAAAAACCCCGAAGATGTCGCATTACGGCGGGATGTCTGATCCCTTCGTCCACATGGACACCTTCAAGAAAGTCACCAACAACAAGGGATTTGACGACTCCACCCTGTGCCACTTGTTCAGCGAAACATTGGACGGGGAGGCGATGAGCTGGTTTTTTGAGTGTCCGCCAGGGTCCATTGACTCATTCCATGCACTATCACACGCCTTCCTCTCTCGGTTCATCCTATTGTCCGCCAGATATCACAACACAAGTCAACTGTTTGGCGTCAAGCAAGGGGCGGACGAATCACTGAAGGCCTTCGTCACAAGGTGGCGGGCGGCAGCGTCTCAGTGCCGTGACCTAGACAAAACAATGGCATTGGCGGCCTTCAAGCAAGGACTCCTCAAAGGGCCATTCCTCTATCACCTCAACTACAATCATCCTAATGCGGCATATGACCACGTCATGAGTGAGGCGGTCATCCATGCCCAGGTGGAATTCCGCACCTATGGAGAAACCCCACCGCCACCAGCGACTCCAACAAAGTCAACACAGCCATCCCCCAGTCATCAAGAAACCGCTAACAAGACCCCTTCAACATCTCCAACTGACAAGAAGAGGGAATGGCAACAGGGCCACCACCAGAACAAGCGGCAGAGGGACCAGCATTACAACAAGGGCAACCGCCCAACCCAGGGGGATAACCGCAACAAGCTGGCGGAGTCCTCGCAGCGGTATGCAGTGTTCACAGTCCTCACGGCCTCGTATGAGGACATCTACAATAAGTGCAAGGATCAGATCCCACCGCCATCCCCTCCAAAGTACCCAAAAACGGGCAAACCTAGGAACACCGGCAAGTGGTGCAAATACCACGGGGACAGCGGCCACAATACCAACAGCTGCAATGCTCTCAAAACTGCCATTGAGACCCTGTACCGTGACGGCAAGTTGGAACAGTTCAAGGTACGCCAACCGCCACCTGTGATCGCCAATATTGAGACTTTGGGCCGTATCAACACCATTGACGGCGGTGCCCTAATCACTAGCATGTCCCACAGGGCGAGGAAGCGCTATGCACGCGCTAATCACCCAAAGGAAGTCTGCAACATCCGCTATGAAAGATCCACCAAACTCCCAAGATCAGGTTGGGAACCTATTACCTTCTCAGAGGAGGAGGAGCGCGGAGTGCATCTACCCCATGACAACCCATTCTTTGTCGACGCCATTCTGGGCAGATTTTCAGTGGGAAGAATCTTGGTGGATAGCGGGTCCGCTGTCAACGTCATCTTCAGCGGTTGCTACGATCATCTCGAGCGGAACAAGAAACTACTCCAGGATCACGAGCCACTGCTCAACTTCTCCGGCGACGTCACACAACCGCTGGGGTCGGATTACATGCGACTGGTTATTGGCACTAGCCCATGCATGGTGGAGGTGCATACGGAATTCATTATTGTCGATTGTTTCAGTTCGTACAACGCCATCATTGGACGACCAGCGCTTAACAAGCTTAAGTGCATCATTGCAGGATACATGCTTCTCATGAAATTCCCCACACCCAACGGCACGGGCTGTGTGAGAGGAAGTCAACAGTTGGCTCGAGAATGCTATTCAACTACTATAGCGCGCTCGGCGTGCCGCCATGAGATCCTGATAGGGCAACCACGCACCGCCCCCAAATATTTTCGAGGACACTAGAGATGAGGAGAAAAAATATGTAAAGAAAGAGCCGGTCAACCCGGACACGTTGTTGAAAGTTGTCTGCATATCGGACGAGCACCCTGAGCGGACAGTCCACATAGGCGCCCAACTAGACCCAGAGGTGGCGGCAGGGCTCACTCAATTCCTGCGTGATAACCCCGCCGTCTTTGCATGGTCCTAAGCGGACATGCCAGGCATCTCTCTTGAAATTATCACTCATAAGCTGACCATCAAACCCTCTTTTTATCCCATCAAGCAGAAGAGGAGGGCCTTTGATGAGGAAAAGTACCAAGCAATAGGAGAGGAGGTTGCCAAGCTCCAGGGCATTGGATTCATCCGCCAGGTGGTCTATCCCCAGTGGATCTCCAATTTGGTAATGGTCAAGAAGCCCAGCAGTAGGTGGCGTATGTGTGTCGACTTCAAAAATCTCAACAAGGCGTGCCCAAAAGATAGTTTCCCGTTACCTCGTATTGATCAGTTGGTCGATGCAACCGCCGGACATGAGCTCCTCAGCATGATGGACGCGTTCTCCGGATATAATCAGATCAAGATGCCCCCCGGCGACCAGGAATGCACCACCTTCACCACCGACAAAGGCCTCTACTGCTACAATGTCATGCCTTTCGGTCTGAAGAACGCCGGTGCAACTTATCAACGGTTGATGAACGCCATGTTTGCTGAGCATCTGGGAAAAATCATCGAGGTCTACGTGGACGACATGCTAGTTAAGAGCATAAAGGCCAGCGACCATGTGGCAAACCTCAAGATCATAGTAACCATTCTCCTGGCCTATGGTATGCGCCTCAACCCAGAAAAATGTTTCTTTGGGGTCACTGCTAGCAAATTTATGGGTTACATCGTTAGCGAGCGAGGCATCGAGGCCAACCGGGACAAGGTACAGGCCATCCTTAACCTGGATGACCCCGAGTACAAGGTGGACGTCCAATGCCTCCAAGGCAAGTTAACCGCCCTTTCTCGATTCATCTCCAGACTCACTGATAGGTGTGCCCCATTCTTCAAACTCCTCAAAACAACTCACAAGAAAATCATCAACTGGAACCCAGAGTGTCAGGCGGCGTTCCAGGGCCTGAAGGAATACCTGGCGGCAGTCCCTCTCCTTTCTGTCCCTGTGCAAGGAGAGACATTGTTTATCTACCTAGCGGTCTCGGTATCGGCGGTAAGCTGCGCCATTGTCCAGCGGGAGGGCCAAGATGAGCTCCCAGTGTTCTACGCCGGCAGGGGCATGAATGGAGCAGAAACAAGGTATCCTTCCTTGGAGCAACTAGCCCTCGCACTCATCGTTGCCGCCAGGCGCCTCCGCCAATATTTCCAGGCTCACACGATCCATGTGTTAACCAATCAGCCGCTGAGGCAAGTGATGCAGAACCCTGAACACTCGGGGCGCCTCAGTAAGTGGGTCATTGAGCTCAGCGAGTTCGACATAGACTACAAGCCAAGAACTGCCATGAAGGGCCAGGCAGTGGCGGACTTCATCGCTGAACTCACCGAGCGCCAGCTAGAACCCGGTACCGAGACGGGGAATGGAACAGAAATGGTAACCACTGAGGAGGCAACTCCACACTCGGATTGGAACCTGCATGTGGACGGCTCCGCTAGCGCCAAGGCCAGCGGCTCCGGAGTCATCTTAACAGGACCCGGGGGACTGAACGCGGAATACGCGTTGAAATTCAACTTTAAAGCTTCAAACAATATGGCGGAGTACGAAGCACTCATTGCCGGCCTACTCCTTGCCATCGACTCGGGTGCTGATAGCGTCAACATATTCAGCGACTCTCAATTAGTCGTTAACCAAGTCAACGACAGCTTCCAGGCCAAGGACCAGCAATTAGCGGCATATTTAGGGTACGTCAAAACGCTGCTTAAAAAGTTCAAATTTCACACCATCACACAAATCCCCAGGGAAAGGAACGCCAAGGCTGATTCACTAACGCGATTGGCAACCAACCAACCACATTAAGGTCCAGCGGACACAAGGGTGGAAAGCCTTGACAGACCAAGTATCACAAAAACCCTGGCGGAGATCTTTAGCATTGTGGTCAGTCCCAGCTGGATAGACGAAATCATTGCATACAAGCGCAGCGGCACATCACTACTACAAAAACTGCATCACACAACACCAATCACACAACGGAACAGAAATCATCTGTTGTGTGTTTAAGTAAAGTCTATTGTACAACGGTATTAGTGATGTTATGTTGTGTGAATGTCAACAAAATGATAACTTTTTTATCATAACTACATTGCACAACGGAATTAAGTATTTTCCGTTGTCTGAGTCTTAGAAAATTTAGCGGCAGATTTCCCTCCACTCTGGAGTCTTGGTTGCCTCTTGAAATCTGAAATTTGGGCTACTAGGCACAACGGTGCTTAAGATTTTCGTTGTGTGATTGAAAACTAGCGCCAAATTTTGAGGAAGCTTACTTGAATGTCGCAAGCTATAGAAATTAGACAACAGATTTAAGCTATTCTGTTGTGTGAAGAAGGAACATAGGCAGTAACATTTTGAGCCAAAATGTTGTAGGCGGCATGTTTCCCTCTGTGTTTCCAAATTTTGATTTTATGTACAGCACTCATACAACAGATGGTGAGCTTTCTGTTGTGGGAGTGACTTTGAGATTTTTTTTTTAGTTTAATTGTAATGCCGCATCGTGTCCAAAAGAAAGAAGAAAACAAAACAAAATCTCAGAGTAGCCTCAGAATACAAACTATCAACCCTCTCTCGACCCCCCTCTCTCGACATACAAACTATCAACCCTCATAGTCTCTCCATCCCCTGCGTCTCCTCCCCTATGGACACAGTCACCGAGTCCCACATGGCAGTCTCCATGGCCGCCCTCGGCGGCATCGTCATCCTCCACTCCAACGCCGCCTCTTCCGACCAGGCCGCCATGGTCAGATCCGTCAAGGCCCGCCGCGTCCCCCTCCTCTCCGCCCCCGTCTTCATGTCCCGCGGAGACCGCATCCACAACAACGACGTTTTCAACCACGACGCCAATCCCTACGTCCTCGTCACCGAGTCCGGCGCCCCCAGCTCCAAGCTTTTGGGCTACATGGCGAGCCGTGATTGGGTGAAGCTGGTGAACAAGGAGGTCAAGATTTACGATTACATGGTTAGCTGTAAGGACATGGTTTTGCCTTGGAGCTCCGATTTGGGGAAGATTGAGGAGTTCATGGCGGATAAAGGCCGGGACGTGGCGGCGACGGTGAGGGACGACGAGGTTGTCGACATTGTGGGGAAGGAGGACGTGGAGTCCATCAATGAGGTAGACCTCAGATTCTTTCATTTCACCGACGCCGCGTCCATCAATGAGGTAGACCTCAAATTCTTTTGTTTCTTCATGAATTTGGTGTGGGTCTTTTCTAAATTGGGTTTAATTACTTCTTTGAAGCATTGGAATTTAGGGATTTATTGATTCTTGAATTTTAGGGCTTCTTCAATCTTTGGATTTTGTGAATCAGTGTTTGTGGTTGTTCATCTTGGCACTGCGTTTTGGTAATGCTTGTTGCTTTTAGGCATTCGTCTTGGCTGCTCATCATCTCATTTGCTGTTCAACGAAGGTATGCTAGCTTCTTTATCATCGATCTTTGTCATCTCAGTACCATCAAGATTGCAATACTGCTCATAGCAAAAGTTTTTACAGTACGTTCTTTGGGTCTTCTTATGGCTTCACTGGCACATGGAAGGAAGCTCTTGAATGGGGTAAGGCAAAATTACACTTCTGTTTTGTGTTTAAAATTGCGTTCTGGTATTATGGTGTGCCAAAGGTTGCTTACCTATTTGTTTCTTGCAGCTTGTTATTTCGCTTTTGCTTCCATGTTTGATATTCTCTCAACTCAGACAAGCAATCATTGGGGAGAAAATTCTCGAGTGGTAAGAGCTATTTCTGCTGGTCCATAATTCCAATATCATTTTTCTATTTACCTCATCTTTGAAGTCGCAGTAACTTTCTTTGTATATACGATGTGAATATCTTTTGTTTCCTTACTTGAGCAATTCGAAGTCATGGAGTTCTTTTATTGCTTTTCAGATTTTGAAACTTGGTTAGAAGTTTTAGTAATGGTATCTAGTTTGACAAGAACTATCTTACTTTTTGCCACTATATATTTCGGAGCTGCGTACTTGTGAATCCCTCCTTGTTTCACATGCATCTTTAATTGCATTGACCGTTTCCTCTCGACTGTGTTCATTCCCGATGTCTTTAGATCAATAACTGGGATTTGAAGTTTGACACCATTTTCTGGTGCTTTGTTCTTTACAGTCTCTGGTGGGTGGATGAAAATTCTGGGAATCTTGGATACCTCAGAGTCTGAAAGCCCTTTGACACCAATTTTCAGGTCATCAAAAGCATACAATTCTTTTTATTTTTCTGCAGTACTGTATTCCTCATCTGCCATCTTAACTTTGTTGGTTAGTTGAGAGGTTTTGGCTGGAACTGTGTGAGAAGATGCCTAGGCCTTTTGAAGGTAAACAAGGTTTCACAAGGTGCATGGTTCTGTTTGTGAGTGAGGAAACTTGGAAACTACTGCCTATTTTATATGCAATGGAGAACGCAAAGTGATCCTACTCTTAACAAGGAACACTAACTCAGGTTCTTTTTTTTTCATATTTCATACTATGAAAGTGGACTAATCAATTAATCTGCATATCATTATCTGATCACAAAGTTAAGAGGATTGATTCATTACTTTCATCCATTTATTGTAATTAGTATGTTGTCTTTCAATTCCAATATTATGTAAATCAAGCTTCTTACCTTAGATGGATGCACAGCTCTGATACCATAAAGAACAGAAGAAGAAGATAGGAATTAAACTGATATTCGTGGGCTCACAAGGTATTTGGTTCTGTTTGTCTACATTCATATATTTATGTATATTTAGCTGAACTTTAGTGTAAGTATGAGTTCTGACAAAAGAGGGATCAGATTCTCTCCTCTTGGACTGAATATCCTTTTGGTTATTGTGAGTTGATTCACTTTCACTCTTATTTCTCAGTTTTTTACTTTTTATTGTTTGTTTGTGCCATTCTGTGTTTTAGGGCACTGAAATTTGTGTATAAATAAACCCTAAAGAATTAAGATTGATGGTTTTGGGGATCAAACTAAGCAAAAATGTTTTCCGGTATGAATTGTGTTGTTTGTGCAAATCATAGTGATCACTTTCGAGCTGAAAGAGATTAATCGAATGGATAACTCTGTGCTTACAGAGTTACAGGAGCAGAGTTATTTCTTCAAACAAGTTCGTTGCAATTTAAAGAGTTGTGCTAGTTTTTAAATCAGATAGTATGATATCTTCAGACCAAGAAAAAAGAAGGGATCATGATATCTGATATATAAGTAAATAGGACCCCTACGCATACATTGTTCATAGAAATTGATCGGGTTACCTAATTGGATCAAAAAGACTAGAGCTTGGTTACTAGGTTTGAAATTTCTGTGTATTTTGGAGTTTTGGCTAATTGGTTGAGAAACCAAATTAGTTGTTGTTGTTTGAATTTACATTTTGGTTCTGCTGTTTATGGAGAGTGGGTCACTGAAATTTACTTACCTTCTGGTTTGTGCAGGAAGAGGAAGATGAATATGACAAATTTGGGCGATTTATGGTTATGTGTTCTTATACTCAATAGTTCTTCAATTTGTTTTTGTGCTTTTTGTTTATCAAATTTGATGTGATTGGTAATTAAATTTAATTCAGATTTACCATTTGCTTGTTTCTGGGATGTGAGAGTTGTTCTGGTTTTTCTTGGTTTTGTTTGAGGTTACAGATAGTGATAATCGTAGGGCTCTATACACGAGTCACCAACAGGAGCCTAAAAACAGTAGACGTTTCAGAGCATTTCTTGTCTTTGTTTATTAATCTATCATCAGAAAATACAATATTGTTCTATAGATGGACCATAATTTTAGCATTTCTAAATCGGCAAATAGATTAGTACATTACTGATATCTAGCCATACAAACTTAGCATTACTATACTATGGCAAAGAAAGTTACACTCCACTGAAGCGCAGTGGCTAGATTTGTTTGGCCATGACTATGACTGAAATGAACTCTATAAGCTTCATGTTACAATATGCAGTACTCAAAATGACAATGAATATGCAAATTGAAATGTGGTACTCTGGGTTTATGAAGCTCTTTTATTCTGCATCTATATAGTGTAATCTGTAATCATCTAGAAATTTAGAATGGGAAGAGTTTAATCTTCATTTTTGAATATTTTCTCTGGCTTTGATCGAAAGTATACATGGATATGTACATCTAGTTTACAGATTGGGAGATACTCTTCCAATGTTATCTGGCTTAGCCATGGATGTTCACATAATCAATGATTAATATACTTATGTTCAGATTGATTAGTCTCATATCAGATCATCACTTGTTGCATACTTCCCCAGTTTAGTGCTTCTTCATTTTTTTTTTTTGAAAATGGTATAGTGCTTCTTCATAGTATTCTCCAGATCATGATAACTTGTCTGTCTTTATGTTGTACCAGCTTGACAGTAACAATTATTAGTTGATCTCTTAGTTTAGGCTTTTACTGGATCCTGCACCAGTTTTTGGAAAGAAATCACATGGTAGGATGCACATCATGAAGGAGAAAAGTAGTTCTACTCCAAGGTAATTAGCTCTTCCTTATTCCTTCATCTATTGAGTAACTAAGACAAGTACTGATAGGTTGAAGTTAAGGTAGTTGTGGGAATGGGTTGTTGGTAATGCTATTTAAGTAAGATAATCTGATTTTGGAAGTTTGGATCTTCATTCTTTTTAATAATTCTGATTGCTTATTTTGATTGAAATGGGTTGGGGATCTTGCCCTGATGATTGAAATTTTGATTTAGTCGTTAAATTTTCTGGTTTAAAGCTTCCAAGTACTTTCGTTATGCATTTTCTTGTTCGATTCTATTCTATTTATTTTGAGCTTTGATGTGGCAGGCGAGCTTGAAAGGACTGTCCGAAGCAGCTTCTTATATTGATAGTGCTGTTCATGTAAGCCTTCTCTCTTCTGTGAGGGTTTAGTGTTTAGCTTCTGTTATTTTCGTTTATTGTAAGCGTTTCTCTTAGTTGATTAGGTTCAATTTTGGGATTAGTTAGTGTCTAGTTAGGTTTAATTCAATTCTTAGAGTTCAATTGGGCTTCTATTCAGTTCAAATTGTTTGAGATTTCTGGTGTTGCTGCTAGGCAGCTTCTTGATTGTTGGTTTTTTTATTTTGTTTTATTTTTTGCTCAGTTTATATTGCTTGGTAACTAAGTTATTAGTTGGATATTGGCAATTGCTGAACCAGGTTATCAATATTCTTTTTCTTTTCTCCGCTTGTCATTGGATGCTTAATTGGGTTTGTAAACTCCATGGTCTGCTTTCTGTGATTAGCTTCATGTTCACTTGCATTTTTTTCTGGGTTCATTTTTCAGTTCAAATTTCAATTTCATTTTAGGCTCACATTTTATTTTTCGGAAATGGAATTGGAACAGACAATTAGGTCACAGATGGATACTAGTGTAAAGATTTCAGTTTCCACAATTTGAAACTCACATTAACAAGATGCAAGGTTTTTACTTTAGCATTCCACATAAGAGCAGTCAGAGGAAGCTTCCTAGCCAGTTCATTCAGGTACACAATCAAGTTGCTCTAGAAGTAGTAAACAATGCTCAGCTTTGGAGCTTGCTTCTGTGAGTACTTTGACCTCCAAGTTGTAATTGATTGTCCCCTTGGTTGGAGCAGGTCTTGGTATGTGTAGTAAGTTTAACTTGGGTTTGAACTACTGCGTTAGGATATCAAAATATGGACATTAAGTTTGCTTTGAGTGCAGGTAGTATCATGTTAGCTACCATGGGAACTTTGTCCATATTTTGATATCCTAATTTAGTTTATTTAAAGAAACAAATAGTCTCTTAGATGAAATCTGCTTATTTTGGGATTGGAATTGGTAAAGTGGATGACACAAACTCACCCGGGTTTTGATAGATTTAGCATATCGGCATTGTATATGTACTTGAATATGGCGTGCTTGATATTGTTAACCTCTATAATCATAGCAGAGCATATGGCCTTTACAAAACTAGAGAGAAAATACCTCTGTGCATGCTTATGGTTAATGGTGTATAATGGCTTTTCTTTTCCTAAGATCAGATGAAATCAAGCGCATTTTAATTAAGATTCTTAATTATACTTGATTGAAAATTATGAGTTATAAACCAAGGCAGAAGCTTGATTTAACTGCTAAGGGTTTAGTATAGCAAAATTACATTTTGTATGATGTGGAATGTGACATTTATAAGTTTCATTTAGTCGATTTAGGCTTGGCTATATTTGTGCTGGAACAATATCCCTTATATTGGTTATAGGCCAGAAAGCATTGAAATATTTGAGCAATATTTGGAGCAGAAATATGTTGAGCTAATTAATAGTATTAACTTTCTTTCTGCAGGTTGAGGCTGAAGTGTAAAAGTTGGAGCAGCTCAAGTCAAGTAAGCTCAAACAGATCATTTTGAAAAAGAAGTTGGAACTGGAGCATCCACCCGAGCCGGAGGATAAGATCCAGGCGAGACAGCTCAAACGGAGAGCAACCAGCTATAACATCCAGAATGGCAAGCTTTACCGCCAGGGATTCACCCATCCCAACCTCCGCTATCTCACCCCGGAGGAGGGAAGGGTTGTTCTAGGAGAGATACACGGCGGAGAATGTGGAAACCACTCGGGTGCCAGATCCTTGGCCAACCGCACAATGCGACAGGGCTACTTCTGGCCCACACTTGGTGATGACGCCCGGCAGATTTCGAGGTTTTGCCATAAATGCCAACAGTTTGCAGATCTCCCACATGCACCGGCAGAACCGCTGTCAGTCATCATCGGCCCATGGATTCTCTCCACGTGGGGCCTCGATTTGATGGGAAAGTTCCAAACCGCCAAGGGCCAGTTCAAGTACATCATTGTTGCCATCGACTACACCAGCAAGTGGATAGAGGCGGAGCCACTGACGGCAATAACTACCGCCAAGGGAATTCACTTCCTCTGGAAGAACATCTACTGCCGCTATGGTGTCCCACAGACAATCATTACAGACAACGGCACTCAGTTCAACAACAAGGAACTCATCTCCTTTACCGCCAACTTGGGCACCAAGTTGAGTTTTGCATCTGTCGCCCATCCCCAAACCAACGGCCAAGTTGAAGCAGCAAACAAGATAATCAAGAAGTTGCTAAAAAAGAAACTCGACGACGCCAAGGGTTTGTGGGCGGAGAAGCTCCCAGAAGTTCTATGGGCCATCAGGACAACTCCAACCTCCGCCACCGGCGAAACACCCTTTTGTATGATGTTCGGAACAGAGGCTGTCCTACTTGTTGAAGTAACTCAACCTACTGCTAGGGTCGACGGTTACTGCCTAGAGACCAACAGCGACGACATCAACCTGGACAGGGACCTCTTAGAAGAAAGAAGACACAAGGCTCACTTGCACAACTTGCAAAACAAACAGCGAATATCGCGTTTCTACAACTCCAGAGTCAGGGCTCGGAACCTCCAATTGGGGGACTGGGTAATGAGGGAAGTCATTCCACCGCCAACAAAACTCCACCCAACTTGGGAGGGTCCGTACAAAATTGTAGAGATCGTCAGCCCAGGGACCTTCTACTTAATGGATAAGGATGGAGTCACAACGACCCACCCCTGGAATACCGAGCACCTTCGGTATTACTACAAGTAGTCATGCCGCTACCCAAGAGTATCTTGACTTAGCTAAATTTTTGTTCAATATTTAGCTAAGGGAAACTACCCAACGGGTACGACCCCGCTTTTGTAAACGCTGTTCAGACAGCTATCAATGAAACGAGGAATTATTCAAACCATTGTTACCAAGTCTAGCACTGGGGGCAACTGGCAACGCCAGTCAGCGGACTACGTCGGCTGCATTGTACACTTGGACCAATTTTAATTCCTTTAATGTTTCATTCATGGCCAAAAGCAGTGTCAAGACCTCTAGTGGTACACACATCACCACAAAAAAAAAAAAACAAGTAGAGGCTTGGAATTCCAAAAATTTCATTCATGTCCAAATTAAATTACAGAAGGAAGTTATGCCTTCGTGGCTACAAAAAAAAAACTTTCCTATTCCTATTTAGGGGCTGGCGGGGTTGGCAGCGTCGGCTCCGCCACCTTCAGCATCTCCACCGGCTGACTGCGGTGGATAGGAGCGGCTCATCTGGTCAGACCCTCGGGCTGTGGGACTGGGGGTCTCTACTGTGCCATCCGCCCGGGTGTGGGCCGCCAGAAACCCAGCACGGGACACCTTAGATTGTGTAGGCATCCGCTGGGCCGCGCCCTCTGGGAGTCCGCCACTCTCCCCGCTACCCGAGCGGGATCCTTCAACATGGCCAGGGGCAGCAGTGGGAGCGGCACTAGTTGTCGGGGGAGCTTCCTGGGATGGCTGCACAACCGGCATCGACGCCTTCGCCTAATCGATGGCGCCCTTTTGCTGCAGCATTTCCACGTTAGCTAAAGCGCCGGCCTTCGCTGCTTCGTTCAGCGCCCTCTTGTACTCCGCCGACTGCTTGAACGATTCAACAGCGGCAGCTGCAGCACGTGCCCCTTCAGCTTCCAGGCGAGCAACTTCACCCTCTAGCCGCTTGATCTCCACCTGTTTGGCAGCGGACTCCCGCTGAAGGATCTCAACTTTCTTCTCCTTCGCGGTCACCCGGTCCCGCAGCAGGGACATGTCCTGCTCCAGCTTAGCACACCGCTCATTCTGCTCCAAGTGCCGCTCGATGGCGACGTTCAACTTGCCCCGAGCATCCGCCGCATCGCCATCGGCCTTTGTCAAACGTCGCTCGACGTCAACCAGCTGTTCCTGGGCCTTCCCCAAGTCCCTCTGGAGTCCCGCTACCTCTTCCCTCAGCTCCCGCTCAACCAGGGGCTGCTTGGACGCCGCCTGGAACATCTCCTGGAGTCCAACGGCGACATGACCAAAGGCTGTGTTGAAGGGCGACTCGCTAACGGCGGTCGACCGAACGATCCCTTCCAGGCCGCCGAATCCCAACCGCTCGCAAAGGTGATACAGGAAGTCCCGCTCACCGTCATTGAGGAACTCGGCGTAGGCGGCAAAGGAATCCAGGCCGCTCGTACCCGCAGCTGGAGCCACGTCGGCGGGAGCATTGGGCGGAGCCTGCCTCGACTTCTTCGGCTGCTCCCGGGCCCCGGTAACCTCCACCTCCTCCTCTTCCCCGCCGGACTCGGGTTGACGGCGTTTTCACTGAAGGATTCGTGTACCTCCAGCGGCGACAACCCTGGCCCCCTCCCTTGACGGCTCCAACCCAGCTATGGTCACTCCCTCCGTCGGGCGCACCGTTTTCTTTGGCACCCCGCGCCGTGTCGCCGGTGCTCTCTCCTTCCGCGGCACTACCTCATCCACAGCGCCAGACCCCGCCTGAACAGCGGGCAGCCCATCACCACTAAGATGAGAGTGGTGCTGCATGGGCAGCACCACAGGAACCTCTGAGGGGCTCAGCGCCAGCGTGGCGGGGTCCACCGCAGTTTTCTGTGCTGCCAGCCCGGAAGCATACATGGCCTCCAGGAAGTTGTCTATTTCAGCACGGTCCATCGCTTTCTTGAAAGCGTCACGGCTGGCCTTGTTCCCCGGAGGAGTCTCTACAAAATCACAAAAGGGCAAGCAGGTCAGTATGAGACAACGTCGCAAAACATGCAGTACGGCTGAGAATACTTACCAACAGCACCCGTCAATTGTTGCGCTACTAACAGTTCCCACCCTGTGAGGAGACGGAAGTCCAATAAATTATGATTCCGCCAACAACCCCTGATGCGCGCCACGCGGCACTCTTCCTCACGAGTCAGGATGTACCTCAACCCTGCTGCACAAAAAAAAAAAGGGGTCATTATCTAAAAAAAAAAAACCGGAACCCCGCCAGTCGTGTTCAACGGAAACGACAAACAACCTCGTATCGGTTGAAACTCTGACTTAATTCTAAACGACGGCTCCCCCTCGTTAGACCCTGCTTGGTACTCCCACCCCACTGTGGCAATGCAAAACGAACCCCGCCAGTACGACATCGAGTCCCGCAGGTTCTCGATCAGCTTGGGCGCTCCTTGGCTATGACTGAGGTTTACCTGCCCTCTACAACCCTGGCGCTTCACGTACACCAGTTCGTAGAAGTGTAATACCTCCGCCACGGTCGGTCCCTCTCAACCAGACAACCGCCACAGCGAGTTCAACGCCAGCAACAACCGCCACATGTTAGGGCACACTTGCCTAAAGGCGATGCCGAACTCACACACCAGGATCTGAAGGTTGGGCACCAGCGGCAGGGTCACTCCCTCACAAAATATAGCCTCTTGCACTGCGGCGCGGCCCACTGGCAGAATCGAGGCCTTTTCCTCTACCGTCGAAGGACGCAGCTTCACCACACCAGGCAACCGGAACACCCACTTCAGCATGTTGATGGCAACCGCAGTCATCCTACCGCCCGCCTCTTCAACGGGGGTGCCATCCTCGAACACCCACACAGACTCGGTATCCTCTCCCGCTACACCCCCTCCACGAGCGGAACCGCTGGTGGCACTATTACTTTCTAGCCGCTCTTCGTGCAGAGTGCGTGCAGCGGCAGCCTCCCCCACCCTAGAACTCTCCGGACGCGATGAACGATCCATATCTACGACCCACGAAATGGTCTGTAGCGGCTCGACCTCTAGCGGTTCTGGCAGTGAGGTTCCTGCACGGGCAGACGGACGCAACGAGTCAATAAAATTTATATCCGCCGCGCTGAATGACACTTCAGATCCGGAATCCTCACTGCTCGAAATCTCTACGACGTCGGCCATCCCAAAACCCTAAAACCCAAATCAGTTAGCTCACACAAAGATCTAAACTACCCCTATATCAGTCAGTGCCCAAGATCATCAAGAACACTAGAACCCAGAAAATGCGTGACGTTGTGCACACTAGTCTTCAAGGCCAATATCACCTCACCTCTCAACTTCGATCTCAGGCACAGAATGCTTGGAGATGACGAGGGCACAGTTCAAAGTGTAGAGCAGTGCCAAATACGCTATCTTCCCCCCCTTTTATGTCAACGTCAAGCAATCCTCCGCCGTCCGTTGTAAAACGACATCTGACGGCTGCCATACACGTGTCCAGCAGCTACAGTTACTCTCCGGATTATCCGAGGCGTCGCCTCGATTACAAAACCCATCATTACCATACATTTATGAAGAGCAGACGGCTAGGCGGAGGAGACACACCTCCACACGCTAACCCTTTAAGGGTTCGCCATGTGTCAACCACTGTCAGACGAAGCGTCTGGCAGAGGCCACTAGCAGGAGGGCACTAATCATCGACGAAGTTCCTGCTAGCGAAATCCCGCTAGCGGAACTTCTCACCTGTCACTTTTCCAGGTGAGGAAGTCACCGCTGAGCGAAACCCCGCTAGCGGAACTTCTCACCTGTCACTTTCCAGGTAGCGAAGTTCCCGCTAGAGGAACTTCTCACCTGTCACTTTTCCAGGTGAGGAAGTCATCACTGAGCGAAACCCCGCTAGCGGAACTTCTCACCTGTCACTTCCAGGTAGCAAAGTTCCCGCTAGCGGAACTTCTCACCTGTCACTTTTCCAGGTGAGGAAGTCACCGCTGAGCGAAACCCCGCTAGCGGAACTTCTCACCTGTCACTTTCCAGGTAGCGACATGCAGCCTCGGATGTATGTAGCGCTGCCAAAATAACCCCTTCCATCTTGCAAACCCCGTGCGTGGCCAAGCGCAGCCCCGCTCAGCAACTTCCACCGAACACGTCCACCCGACGCTGTTTAAACTGCTACATCCAGCGGGGGGTATCCGCCAACGGCAAATCCCGAGGCTACGCCTCACTCTGACAACACCCTCCACGCGGCGTTACGGTCAGTTAGTCCCTACGGGACACGGGGACTTGTCAACAGTCTACGACGACCCTGATCAGGTACGTTGACTCCCGTCACCCGGGTACTAAGATTGGGTTCGCTACCCAACACCTTCTGCTCCACGCAGCTCCCCCTCAACAAACAAATTGCCGACCATCTGGAGGTCCGTCTTGGCTAGGGAGTGGGGGACTCCCTAGAGGGCCTGGCAGGGGCCCACCCGAAAGGGTATAAAGCGTTTGCTCAGAAAATCCATGGCTGACAACGCACTGACGCTAATTATGCTGTTCCAGGTCTGGCGGAGGTAACGCTTCACACCTGCGATCAACTCCCCAACCAAGATTGCCCTCCTCGGCTGGGGATTTGGGGGACTTGTACCTACATGTGCCAGAA
>BDJD01001307.1:87891-146823 GCA_002564525.1 Rosa multiflora
TATGGGGATCTAGATTCAGAGATATATATGAAAAGTGCCTAATGGCCTTACATTACCCAAGTCAAGTGACTCTAAACCACAGAGTGCGTTTGTAATTAAGTTGAAATGCTCACTTTACGGATTGAAACAATCCAGACGGATATGGTATAGCCGTCTAAGTGACTACTTGATTGGGAAGGGATATAAGAACGATGAATTATGCCCCTGCGTATTCATAAAGAAAACAAGTTCCGGATTTGCAAATTGTAGTAGTATATGTCATAACTGGTACTCTTGATGAAATAAGAGAAACCGCGAGCTACTTGAAATCCGAATTTGAGATGAAGGATCTTGGGAAAACTCGATTCTATCTAGGTCTTGAACTAGAACACCGAGTTTGTGGAATATTAATCCACCAGTCTGCATATGTCCCAAAGTCAGGCGATATAACATGGACAAAGCACATCCTGCTAGCACTCCCATGATCGGTCAAAGTTTGGATGCAAGGAAAGATCCATTTCGTCCAAAGGAAGATGACGAACAAGTATTGGGAGCTGAAATTCCCTATCTAAGTGCAATAGGCGCATTATTGTACTTAGTCCAATTTACTCGACCAGACATTGCATTCTCAGTGAACTTGTTAGCTAGATTTAGCTCAGCGCCAACGCAGCGTCACTGGAATGGTATCAAGAACATTTTTGATACCTAAAAGGAACCATTGACTTGGGACTGTTCTTTCCCTGCAGAGAGACATGAGGGACCGCAGATAGAACTGGAATCCCTAAAGGAAATGTTGATGGCGAAAACGCCACTCACTACACTAAAATGCCAAATGACGTTTTGGTCAGTTTTGCTGATGCTGGATACGTATCTGACCTACATATCGTTCCCAAACTGGTTATGTATTTACCAATGGGAACACAACGATATCTTGGAGATCAACCAAACAAACCTTTGTGGCTATCTCCTCGAACCACTCAGAGATCATTGTTCTACATGAGGCGGTTCTTGAGTGTGTATGGTTAAGAACTATCATTGCACATATTCAAGGGACTAGTGGTTTGAGTTCTACCACTGAAGAGCCTACTTGCATTTACAAACACAATGCAGCTTGCATCGAACAGATGAAGCTAGGTTATATTAAGGGTGATAACACAAAACACATATCGCCAAAGTTGTCCTATAATCAGCAACAATAGACTCACCTCAAGATTCAAATGAATCAAGTAAGGTCTGAGGAGAATGTGGCAGATTTGTTCACCAAATCATTGCCTAAGGACACATTTGAGAAACATGTGAAAAACATAGGAATGCGAAGACTTTCCAAGCTCCCTAGATTAATGTAAGTATCAGGGGGAGGTATAGACGTCAGGGGGAGTCTAACACACACATGTCATACTCAAATGTAAAAGGTGCGTTGTGCTCTTTTCCTTCGACCAAGTTTTATTTTTGTCCCACAGGGTTTTTATTGTTACGTGGCAAGGTTTTTAATGAGGCAACAACTCATGCACCATTTCGTCTTTGACTTGGCACAAGGGGGAGTGTTGAAGGAAAAGCACATTATGTGCCTTCGTCAAAGTAACATCAATCAGCATGGATTACAAACCAATCAGTAGTTAATGTCATCATTGTAATTGTTTCTTTCCATTGTAATTCTCTCCCTATATAAAAGGGTTATGAAATGAAATGAGTAGACCATTCCAATCTCCATTTACTTTTACAAAAACAAGGCCCACTGCTAAAAACAGAGAGGAAACGACCCTTTTTTTTTTTTTTTTTAAGCCTAAAAACATCGCTACGTACGCCTGCATCAACACGTGCGTGTACTAGGATCGTTTTGTTTTCTCAAAATCAAATGGCTGATCCCACTTGACCTGAATTTGACATTTTGGACTCAGACGGACTTGAGTACCACCGTTGGGTTTCTGATGTTGAAACTACCTTTGTGGCAAAAGACTACACTGCCACCATTACCAACCCAAAAGATGATGAACTATCTAATAAGGTGAAAGCAAATGCCTTAATGTTTCTGAGGCGACATATTGATCCTAGCCTACGCTGGGAGTACCTTCAGTTGAAGACACCTAAAGAACTGAGGGATGCCCTTAAGAGACGTTTTGGGAACATTCATGACACCTTGCTCCCAGAAATAACCGTTCAGTGGAATGAAATCCGCTTGCTTGACTATAAAGGGGTCAATGACTTCAACAAGGATATGTTGCGCCTCAAGGCACGTCTAAATTTCTGTGGAAAGGAACTCACAGAAGATGAAATGATCCAGAAGACTCTTTCTACTTTTCCTACTTCAACAATTATACTAGCAAACCATTATAAGCTGGAGTATGATAACAAAAGAATCACAACATTCAATAAGCTGATCAACTTACTGCAAGTGGCTAAAAGGCATAATGAGGTTCTTTTGAACAACAATGCCAGGACTGTTGGGACAAAGAAAATTCCTGAGACTAATTATGGCAAATTGAAAGGTAGAAAGAACCCCAATGCAAAGGGGGTTGGACGTGCTGATCCCTACCCTCGTGGCAACAATGCGCCACGTGGCAAGTGACGTGGGGGTCGTGATATGGGTCGTGGAGGCCCTCCCAATGTATGGCGCAGAGATGGTGATGCTGGCCCTAGTGGTCATGGCAACAAGGTGCAAAGGGCACCTAAGAACCCTTCAGTCAAACAGGATAGAGTTGGCAATGAACCATGCTATAGGTGTGGAGTCATTGGGCATTGGTACAAGAACTGCCAAGCAAGCAACATAGTTGTAGCCACTTACAAGAGGTATAGGGAGTCTAAAGAACAAGAGGCTCACTATATGGAAGAAGAAGGTCATGACCCAGATGTTAACCTCACTATTGCAGACTTCAATGGCAACAAGGAACTTGCTCCTTCAATGGATGCTTCAGACTTTGACTGATCTGCTTTATTTATTTTCCAAAGACAGATGTGAAGGCATAATGCCTCACTTTTAATTAGACTATTGTTTGGTCTTAAAGTTTATTTCAATAGTGGTTTGATGAATTAGAACAAGACCTTGATTTGATTATCGTTGGCTTATTAATAAATTTCGAATTTTATTCTGAAGCACTGAATTCGTTCGACTTTTAGCACATATTTACATGGTTCGAAATAGCAGTATAAAGATGTAAAGCAATACATCTAGAGAAAAATTATTAGAATGAAAAGATTGTCATTCTACTATAATAGAATACTCTAAAGAATGTGAGACATATTTAAAGTCAAAAATGCTCTGTATGCACCAAGCGCTAATTGAACCTTGTTAAGTTTCAAAGATATTCACATCAACAGTTATCATGTAAAAACACACTGTGAGAATGAAACTGAATACCTTTATATTATCTCTAATAAATGTGAAAGGAAACGCATTTTAGAAGAACTTATGAGTCAATCTAGTAGACTGTTCCTCACTATGATTCGGATCATTAAATTCTATGCTGTCACCAACAATGAAATGTGGGACACTGACTCATACAGGCTTTGGCATAACTGCCTAAGGCATCCCGGTCATGACATGATGATCCGTATTTTAAAGAACTCATATGGACATCCCTTCTTTCGAGTGAAAAATAACATGGGAGAAAAATCCGCCACACTGTAAGGTGTCGGTCCTAGTACTACTCAAATGCAGTCATTGCTCTCTGAAGTACCAACAGCACTACCTCCCATTATGCCTCATTGACTAATTCAAAGACACATCACTTGTTTTGCAAAGCCTACTCTTTAGGAAAAACAGGATCGAGACCTTCCTATGCTACAGAAACAAAACAAAACATTTCATTCTTACAAAGGATACAAGGAGATATCTGTGGACCTATCCATCCAGAATGCGGACCATTCAAGTACTTTATGGTTCTGGTGGATGCTTCGACACGCTGGTCACATGTCGTTTTATTGTCCACAAGAAATGCTGCATTTACAAAACTTCTATACGAGCTCACCACCCTGATCACCCTATCAAGTCTATAAGGCTTGATAACGCTGGAGAGTTTACATCAAAAGCATTTGATGATTATTGAATGTCTATTGGGATCGATGTAGAGCAACCTGTACCCCATTTGCATACACAAAATGGTCTCGCAAAAGCCACCATCAAAAGGCTACAGATGGTGGCTAGGGAATTGGTTATGCGCACCAACCTGCCTATATCTAAATGAGGTTATGCAATATTGCACGCAGCTTTACTTATTCGTTTTAGACCCACTGCTAGCCAACCATTTTTTGCGTACCAGTTGGTAACTGGATATGAGCCTGACATTTCACACTTATGCATATTTGGTTACGCAGTGTATGTGCCTATTGCGCCCCCACAGTGCATCAAAATGGGTCCTCAGAGACGATTAAGTATTTATGTTGGATACGAATCCCCAACAATTATCCGCTACTTGGAACCCTTGACAGGCGCTATCTTTACCGCTAGATTTGCGGATTGTCACTTTGATGAGACAGTCTTCCTGTCGTTAGGGGGAGATAGGAAAAAGGATTTTCCAAGAGAACGACAGGAATTGTCGTGGTTTGTCCCCACTCTGTTTCATTTTGATCTCCGCACTTCACAAAGTGAAAGTGAAGTGAAAAGAATAATCGATCTTCAGAACGTAGCAGATTCGATGTCTGATGCATTTACTGATATCGCAAAAGTGACGAGATCACATATACCAGTTACAAATGTGCTTGCAAGGTTAGAAGTCCCCAACAAGGGGTACGGTGCCGCAGATAGAGGTACTGCAACCACACTTAGTGGAGGTGTGGTTGAGGCCGTGGCCCCCCAAAGGAAGAGGGGGAGGCCACTTGGTTCGATTGACACTCACCCAAGGAAGAAGAGGGGGAGTAAGGCATAAACTGATCCATTAATCATCAATATAGAGAATCCCTCTCATGAGATTGTCTCTGATTATAGTTATGTCCATGATTCAGTACTAGAGGACGCTCCAATGTTTGAAATGATTCCAGAGAACAAAGAAATCTTAATGGATTACGAGAGTGCGTATGAGTTGATAGAAAGATCTTCCATACACATTGATGATGTATTTACATACACTGTTGCTCAAGAAATCATAGAGCACGATGATATTGAACCACGCTCTGTTGCATAATGTCAACAAAGAGCAGATTGGCCTAAATGGGAAGAAGCAATCCAGGCAGAATTAGATTCTCTTACAAAGAGACAGGTATTTAGTCCGGTAGTGCTAACCTCACCAAGTGTAAAGCCTGTAGGACATAAATGGGTCTTTGTCAAAAAGCGTAATGAGAAAAATGAAGTCCTGAGGTACAAGGCTTGCCTTGTGGCGCAAGGTTTCTCACAACGCCCTAGAATTGACTACGAGGAGACATACTTTCCCGTAATGGATGTTATAACATTTCGCTACTTAGTTAGCTTAGTAGTTTCCGAAGGACTGGAAATCCAGCTCATGGATGTGGTTACTGCATATCTCTATGGGGATCTAGATTCATAGATATATATGAAACTGCCTGATGGCCTAACATTACCCAAGTCAAGTGACTCTACACCACAGAGTGCATTTGCAATTAGGTTGAAACGCTCACTTTACGGATTGAAACAATCCAGGCGGATGTGGTATACCCGTCTAAGTGACAACTTGATTGGGAAGGGATATAAGAACGATGAATTATGCCCCAGCGTATTCATAAAGAAAACAAGTTCTGGATTTACTATTGTAGCTATACATGTCGATGATATGAACATAATAGGTACTGATTACAAGCATTTTTATGCGCGTAATTACTTTCTAAGCACTAGAATTAAGCTAATCTCTAAAGTAATTATTATGTAATTAATCTATTTTTATTTATATTGTAGTAAATAAGCGGAGTTGTGGATTTTGGGAGAAAACAATGCAAAATTGGAGTAAAATAGAGTTTCAATAAAAAGACGAAAGTATCGACGTGGTCAATCGTAGTCAACAATTAATTAAATGGAAGAAAGATTTGGTAATTATGTTTAATTACCAAGAGGTGGGTCACGTGGGTTGTAAGGAAGCAGCCAAGAAGCATGATTAATTAAACAACATATTTAATTATTTTGTTTAATTAACAAAAGGAGAGCACGTGGGCTTGACCAAAGGCATAATTGATTTATTCTTCCTTCTCTCCCACATTTGGTTACCACGTGTCCCTTACCCTCTTCTGAACCCACATTAACCACTCATCAACCCATTCTCTCCTCTCTCTTGATTCATATATATAGCACCAACCCTATTCATATGAGGAGGAACCCGAGAAGCAACAACAGCCGCAGAATACCAAAATAGGGGGCAGCCTTTGGGCTGCTCTCATTCTCTTCTCCCATCCCCTTCTCCTCCATTTTCCATATTTTCTTTAGTTTTATTTTAGGGATTTGAAGGATTTACTCACCCAAAACTTCAAGAATTCATCAATGGCTTCTACCTCTACAAGATTCAAGACTTGGGTAATTGTGGGAGTTGTAATTCAAGACTAGTCATGCTAGCTTTTTAGCTATTTGTGATTATTCTTGTTTTCTCCTACACTTCTATACTCTTTTCCCTTTGAATTTTGTATATTTGATGTTCATAATTATGGGTTGTGAGTAATTTCCTTGTTGGGGGTTAGGGTTGTGTCCCTAACCCAAATTTTGTGTAAAAGATGTTTAATTTAATGTAATGATGCAATTTTCATATGATAGATGTTTATATATATTTTTGTTGGGTTAAAATGCATGTCTAGGAGGCTAGTCAACTTTAGGGTGTGTATTTTGAGCATGTCTAGGACGGAGTTAGAGGCTTGACCCCCTCTAATTCCTAAGCTAGAAACCTGGAATTTCGTATTCGAGGGGTTATAAGCATGGTGATTTACACCCGTTGCGTGATTGCGCAGGAGGGTCGTTTAGTAGTCTAATTCCTCAATCTTTAAGCCTCTTGATGTGAATTAGTGACCCTTGAACCGGCTCTAATTCATGTCAAGTGAGTTCCTACGGCCCTTGAGCCGGAGTAGGAATACCATGAAAGAGAATTTCGGTCCTTGAGCCTTGTACCGTCTTGGATACGACTACCGCCAAAGGAGGGATTTGCATCTACATTATATTAGCTTCCGACACATAGAATTTGGGTGAAGGAACCTCCCTAACACCCGACATTCCCATTTATTTGGTTACACTTTTATTAATTTATTTTCATTTTTATTAATTGCTTTACATTTCATTACATTTTGTTAATCTAAAATCATCTCTCAAAATATTGAACTCCAACTCATTGTAAATATTCATCACTAGGCTCTTAGTTTTGATTATGCTTTGGTGAAAATCAAAGCCGAGCATTGCTAAGGCTTGATGCCTTAGATTAACATTTTTATTTATTTTCTTTTTCTTTTTGTTGTTTGCTAAGTGTCTTTATTTCCGATTACCCAAGGATTGTGGGTTAGCCACTAATCCCCGTGGTACGATAAACTTTGGGCATAATATTTCCATATCTTGACAATCATACGTACGCTTGCGTAAATGTGTATCAAGTCAATGGCGCCGTTGCCGGGGATTAGGGTTTAATAGCCTTAATCCCTTGGTAAATCGGTTATTTAGGTCACTTTAGCATATATTTTTATTTCTTTGTTATTAAAAAAAAATTAGTTGTTTATTTTGTTTGCTTACTCTTTAATTTTATAATTTCTAATTTTTTGGTTACTAATCTTTCTTTTGGGAACTCATAGGTGCTTATTTTCTTATCATATTGAGCTATGGATCAATGGAGGTATGGATGGGACGACCCGAGGGGATATGAGCAAGAAAACTTCTATGGTGGAGGTCATCAAGAGTGGAATTCTCATGCGGTGGGTTCTGCAAGAAGACATAATGAAACTTGTCACTACACCAATAACTTAAACACACAACACTTTTTGTACAACGAAAAAAAAAAGAGTGTTGTGTGATGAAGAAAAGTGAATCACCACAACACGTTTACAAAACTTGCGTTGTATAAAGTGGTTAAAATTCTGAACTTTTTAACTAGTAGATCATTGCACAACAATTATAAGAATAGTTCATTGTGTGAATGAAAAAAAAAAATAGCGGCACATTTCCCTCTTAGCCTAACTCAAATTTGGCTCTAAATTGGCGCTCCAAAGGACAACAGAATAGTTATATCTGTTGTATGAGTGTAGCTTGCAAAATATCATACATCAGTTTTTTAGTTTGTGTTGTCCAAGTAATGAAGATATATAGTGGCAAGATTTCAATGCATCCAAAATGTCATTCATTCCCCCAAAATGAACAAACTTCGATCAAAATGTAGGTTACATATATGTACTCCTACAACGTAATTTCTATTTGTGTTGTCTAAATGAGAGATACCTATCCCTTGCACCAAAACTAGTACTATGATTGCACATAGGCGGAAACTATCTCTCCTTGCTCCCTCAGCTCAAATTTAAACTATGGATAATCAGACAACATAACTTCATATATGTGTTGTCTGATTCATGAATACAAAACAAAAAAAAATAAACCCCCGTACCTTGATAGCTATTATCTCCCACTTGCACAAAATAACACTTCAAAAAATTAACAAATGACCTTTTCTTCGTGCATCTCTCCTCAAAACATCATCTCTCTCATTTTACTGTCCCTTTTCCTAGATCGCTCCTCTCCCTTTTGTCTCCGCAATCCCTTCCTCCATCTACATCATGATCTTTGCCTACACACATCACCGCCGAGATTAGGGTTCTATTATCTCGACTCAGCCATCACTCCCTCACTCTTATCTTTCTCGATCCCTCCGTTAAAAGCTTCGAGAAATCTCAAACCATTACCAGCTCTTCCGCCAAAATCAGGTCACTCTCCGTCTCCGATATCACACCCCCTCAGCTCTCCAACCTCTCAATTGTCAAATCCGCCTTGACCTTCGCCTTTGCCTTCGCCTCCTCCTTCGCCTCCGCCTCCGCCTTCGCCAGTGAGCCATCTGAGGCGGAGCTCCATAAGTTCGGTGTCTCCGACGATATCAGAGACTTTGTAAAGGGACTAACTTTCGAATTTTTTGATTCAGTTCTTCAAATGCCCACCATTTCGATCGAATAGTCGACTCTCTAATCCTTGACGCTCTGCACTCCTCTCCTCGCAGCTCATCATTCAGTAATCTAGGGTTTTCGATTTGAATTTTTCGTTTTGAATTTTTGAATTTGATCTCAACAATCATTCAATTCAATCCATATGTATATGTTATTTGCTCGATTTGGATTTGTATATCAGTTTGATCTAATTCTTGGCGTAGGATTTGATTAAATTTGCTGCTCCAGCTTTGTCTGTGATGGCGTAGATAGCCCCCTATGTTCGTAAATTCAATCAAGGTACAAGAGTTTCTGTGCTTCAAAGCAGAGCAGTTGAAGCTATTAGGTTTTGATTGTTTAGAGGTAACTTGTATAATAGAATAGAAAGAAAAGCTTAATTAATTTATGTACAATTTTCTAAAGAAAGAAAATGCCCAGTTTTTTTGGATTAGAGATGTTTGGGGTTAAATATCTCTATTCTTCCTGTTGAATAATGAAGTGTAGAATGTAATCTTGAAGTGATTAAGATGTATTATGATTCAATCTGTCTTTCGTGAATCTTTTTTATTTGTTCAAAATGTGGTCCGAATTTGCCATAAATGTGTCCGGTGAATGGGATGGTTATGGAGCAGACTTCACAACCGAAGGGAACCCGATTGAACTCCCAAAAAGGGTTGTGCCTGATGCTTACAGGGAGTGGGAGGTTAAGGTTTTAGACTGGCAGACTCAATGTCCCACTCTTGCTGACCCAGAAGACCAAGTTCTTGCCTACAAGACGATAGAGCTACTTCCCACAGTTGGATGTGAAGCCGATGCTGCTACACGATATAGCATTCTTGAGAGGAATGTGGGTGGTGTGAACAACAAAGTTTCTGCCTTTGCATATCAGTCTAGTGGATGTTATGTATCTGTTTTGCCAGTGGAGGATAAGAGTTTGAATAAGTTGTTGGAAGTAGAGTATTGCTTGATCAATCCTCAAGATAAGGAGTCTCGTGTGAGGATAATTCAGGTGATTCGCATAGACAATATGAAGATGGTATTGCAGAGTCTTAGAGTTCTTTGTGAACAGTGGTATGGGCCATTCAGAAATGGGGAGCAATTAGGTGGATTGCCATCCGTGATTCTGCTTTTGCTTCTACGCCCGCATTGGAAGCTTCAAAAGTTGTTGGTACTTGGCGGAGCTCCAGTGCTATTGCCACTTTTAATGGTTCTCAAAATGTGAGTTATCAAAATCTAAGTTATTTTGGTTTTGTGTATATGATCTGCATGTTAATGTTATGCTGAAATGAAACTCAAATCCTTGAATTTATTTGTGTGCCATAATTCTTCTTTGGTGCTATTTTTCTTATATCCATGCATGATATGGTGCTATCTGGTCATTAAGCTTGCTGTAGAGGTTCAAGTACTTATTAATTTGTTTGTTTATACAAACAAATTAGCTGATCCTCAGTTTAGTATCTGTGTATATATAGTAACAGTTAGACCATTGAAATTGGATTATAGTGTGATTCTTGAAGGACGAAGATAGATGTTAGACTATTTCATTTTTGTTAAGACTATTGAAATTACATAAGTACTTACATCGGCATTCGTTCAAACGGTGCTGCTGCTGGTGTTGGTACCCAGCACTCTCAAGTAATTGCTCCTCGACCCCTTTTCATTTAGCTACTCAACTACTTTTATTTAATTGGCATTTTCATATGTACCATCTAGTTTATTCGTGGTCTATGCTTTCATCACAGCTATTTGAGGCACTACTTTTATGTGAATGGGGAATGAATATTGACAATTGATGATATGTTTTTTTATCTAGTGTTATGCAGCATGGTAAGCTGCCGTCCTGGGTTGAAAGTTTTTACCCCTTATTCATCTGAAGATGCTCGTGGACTGCTAAAAGCTGCCATTAGGGACCCTGATCGTGTTGTGGGTCTTCATTCGCCAGATAAACCATTGTCATGTAGAGTTCAAGTAGTACAGCAAGCGACGTTAAGCTTCAATGGAGAAGCTTCTTAATCCATAAGATAAGGAGCAGGTAATAGTACATGATCTCGATAGCTTTTCCTCTTTTTTTTTTCTTTTTTTTTTTCCCCCTTTTTCTCTTACTGCCGGTACGCAAGCCATGGAGGCCTGTTAATGAACTCTGTCCAGTAGTATTGTTTTTGCTATATATGGCTAATTTTTTTTTGTTGTGATATGTTGTGGCTCTTTTACTTTGTTTATTTATTTCTTTTGTGATCCTCTGAGGCCGGAACTCGATCATGATTGTCGAGGTAGTTACTAGCACTGAGTTTCACTTTTTTACTTGCTGTAAAATCATATTGGATCTCCAAAAATGATTTGAATTGTGGTGATTTCTGTAGCTTTTTGTTTATCTTTGATGTGGAGTGGCATGTCCGGATCTGGCTTCCATAGCTGGCGTATAAGATCCAAAAATCGAAACGAAGGTTGAGCAGAGTGAGATAATGGTTCAAGAGATATGTTGTGACATTAAAAAGTTAAATTTTCTGAAAAACCATTTAACAACCACCATCGCTTCTTTCATTGTCTGACCATGCTAGGTTAGTTCCTACATTCAGTTTTTTAAAGTTTTAATGAGTTTGACTTACTCTTGCAATAGTTTGGACTGTATTGACATTACCTTTTCATACCTAAAGTTCATTCAATTTGGAGATATATATATATATATATATATATATATATTGATTTTGAGAAAGTTGTACTCCCAGTTTCAGCTCTCTACTCCTTGACTTTAACCAAAATTGTTAAAGTTCTTTATTTGATTTTTGTGTGCAGGATCTCCATGAGAACCTATTTGAAGAGCTGAGCAATTACAGACAGATCAAGACCTTGAAAATCTGTGATACTTTGGCTGACCACATGGTAAAACTTATCTGTTTTTTTATTTTTTTTTTATTTTTTTGGGGCTAAAAGTAGGATTTTGTGACTGAAGATTGAAGATTGAAGTTTGGAACTTGTATTCGGTTCTTTTAACAATCTTTGCGGAAAATCTTAATGCACTTAAGCTTCATTAGTCATAAAAATCGTTGTAAACTCTGATAGATATAGACTACATGTGCCATGGTTCTGCCTTTTTTGCAAAAGAGGTCAAAAATTATTGAAATTGTAGCAGCACATGACATTGTGTTTGCTCTTGTGCAGTCTAGTGTTTTTGCAGCATTTAGCCGAGGTAGTAGCTGTTCTATTTGGACTTTCAATGTTATATGGATCTACTGAAATAAGTTTTTACTTCCGGGAAGTTCATGGAGGATATGCTTTTTGAATGTTAATCCCTGCGAAGTTATAAGAAGCTTGTTTTATAATAAAAACAATGACTCTCCAATCACAATTTCAGTTCTTTGAAATGTAGAAACACTAGGATTGAGTACGTGAATACCTCCACCCCCCTGCCACTAACAAACAAACACAGTCACGTGAATACCTCCACCCCCCTAATGATCAAAATTGAATCACTAGTTGTACACATAGGTGGGTGTGTGTGTGAACTTTTTATGTTGCTAAGTAGAAGAAATTTTTGTCTTTGCTTTTCTGATGTCATTGTGATTCCATTACTCTAATGGGTACGATTGGGCCTAACTACTTGCATATTTTTTCTGGGATGGGTTTTATTCATATTTTTAGAGAGAGAATCAATGACTCACTTATGTAAAATTAAATTGATGATATTGTAGTTATCAGGATTGCAAATCTCATTTCGTCCTATATATGGTATGTGCTTGGCGAGCTACTTTTGTTGTTGCCTCAAAAAAATAATTGGTTGAAAACTTGAAACAATTACCATATCTCATAGAAGTATATGGTGATACTTCCAGTTTTACATTGTCAACAGATTGTCGAGGTAGTTACTAGCACTGAGTTTCACTTTTTTACTTGCTATAAAATCATATTGGATCTCCAAAAATGAATGGAATTGTGGTGATTTCTGTAGCTTTTTGTTTATCTTTGATGTGGAGTGGCATGTCTGGATCTGGCTTCCATAGCTGGCTCATTCTCCCTTCCAGTACTATCACAGGTACCACAAACTATAATGTCTTTATCGATTTCGATCGGTTTTGAGTGAAATGGCTTTCTTGTTCATATAATTAATTTTCAATATCATGTTTATAAAGGTGTGTAGTTTCTTATGTAGTTTCATAGTTTTTCTTTTGTTTCAATGTGTAGTTTCATAGTTCAATTGGTCCATAATTTAGTATTGTTCACTTCCATTTGCTAGTTTTGGTTTTCTGGGTTGCTTTCTCTTGTACTTGGCATACAAGTTGTAATATATTGCAATCCTAGAAACTAATTTTCACATGAGTTGATATTATTCTTGTGCTTCAATTCTTGTGAGTTAGAAGTTAGATCAAGTAATCTCTTTTCTTTTTTTTTACAAATCTGGCTCTATTCCATCGCTTGAAGAAGTTGAATTGAAGTGCCAACAATCACAATGTAGTAGTACTTGGCCTAACTTGTTTGTGACTAATAATAATTTTTCTTTTTCTATACAGGGTCGAGTCACAAGAGAGGGAAAATATTGATCCTATGGGCGCACCATTTTCTGCTTCTGCTGGCATATAATATTCACATGCAGCAGCTGCTCATGTTTTTTTTATTAATCATATTATTTTTTGATGGTTTATGGATATTTTTAATGGCATGGCACTGGAATGCTATCTTGTTTTGGAACAATATGTATTTGTATCAACTTTTGATGTCCCAAGTAGATGGGCATGTGTTATAGAATGCTTTTCTTCTTTTAATGTTGGCTTGGATGATTGGGGAATGCTCCCTTTTTACATTTGAAGTTTATAGTATGGATTGGGTTACTCATTTGATGGTTTGCAATCAGTTTTGTTCCCAATTAATCACTATTCATTAGGTACAATGGAGCTATATATGCACAAAATAGAGCAAATGAAAATGATCGTACAACAGTTTTATAGTGTAGCAATCCAACGTTGTCTGAATACAAAAAATTGGGTCATTCACTCAATGCATTCTTTACATATCACACAATGGTTTTTTAAAAAAATGTCTTCTGATTTACAATCACACAACGATAAGAACTTAACAATGTTGTCCAAAATCAATTCACATAACAACCATTATGTACAATTGAAGTGTGATGCTATATCAGACGACGGTGAAATTATAGAACACGTTGTCTGACTAGGCTTTCCAACAACAGCTTGGAAACAAGTTCTGTTGTATGCACCTGCCATGCTGTGCGGCAGCTGTGCCTGGCATTTGCCGAGAGATGGCACAACGGTGATAACAAAAAGATGTCGTGTGTTTATATATCATACAACAGTGCAACACTGTTGTGCAAATTTTAATCACACAACGCGCCAATACACAACGGTTATCAGCCAAATCAGACAATGATTTTTACCCGTTGTGTGTTTCATTTTTTGGTGTAGTGTGTGCTTTGTGTAATTCTCCATGGCATTCACCTTTTGAGTGCTCTTTGAGATTTGAGTGCACGGATTTTATGCACGAGTGTGAGTACAAGATGAGCGTGTATCAAGAGACATTTGTACCCAATGCATATCCATAAGATGAAGCTTATGAGCCTAGGAAGGAATTCGTTGAAGGACTACTAGCTCAATTGCAAGCCTCCCGAGATCTTTTACAAGCCTCTCAAGCTAGGCTCTCACAAGAGACCATGGTTCCCGAAGCATATCCTCATGAGCAAGTGTATGAGTCTAGGAGGCCTTCTCTTGAAGAATTGCTAGCTCAATTACAAGCGTCCCAAGCTCGATTGCAAGCTTCTCAAGAAAGGCTTATACATTCCAATGAGCAACTTGAGGCAAGTCTTGCACAAGAGCCATGCACCCTTCCCAATTTTTAATGAGCACGAATCTTTCTTTGACCAAGTGGAGCCTATTTCAAGAGAAGAGGTACATGTCAAGCATCTTGACCAAGAGTCATTTATGCAAATTGAAGATGATTATAGTGATGTTGATGTACAAGAAAGTGAGCTTGGTTATGAAAGTTTCAATGCAAGTAGGATGAGAGACTACACTTCGGAGGAATATGGGTGCAATATTGGAAATCTAAGCTTCCAAATGGAGGGGATATACTTGAAGATGATTCCGAAGAAGAGGATGGCTTGTCTAGTGAGGAGGATGCGGAGCTTGAAGTCATACACCATAATCCCTTAATTCATTGAGGCCGATATTCCCATGGAGGAAGAGAGTCTTTCACTAGCTTGTGATGATGAAGAAATTGAAGAGCCAAGGACTTTCTCTCCTCCCACATCCAAAGTGATCCTTCATGAGCTTCCCAAGGTGGAGAGTAGGACATTGAGCACTTACATTCTTAATGAGAGAATTGGGATCAATGTACTTTTACCTCCCAATCCACCATTAAGTGGTCAATGTTTCTACAATGAGGTGATGGATTGGAAAGGAAATGAAGCACTTGCACTCACCCTTTCCTATCACTCTCAAGAGCTTCTACCACCTATTGTTCCTTTGAGCATCATTTCTAATCCACTTGAGAAGGAGACGGAAAGGAGACTAATTCCTAGAAGAAAAATTGAGAAGAAGAGGAAAACTAAGAAGCTACACTTTTGCTCGCCAATTGGAGTATTCTTATGTAGTTCTTGGTCTTTCCTTTATGACACGTCAAGGAGTCCCTTAGCCTCAAACAATAGGGTGGTCGTACTTGAGAAGTATCCACCTTGACAAAAATTACAATCTATGGATCGGCAATGAAGTCCTTAAACAAAGCGCTCACTAGGGAGGCAACCCTAGCACATCATCGGTAGTATTTCTTCCTTTAGTAGTTTACTTTTATGGTGAATAAAGCTTTTTGGTCATTTTTGGGAGGATGGGAGGTGTCCGGAGTTTGAAATGTGAAGGAGAATTAATTTGGTGGTGAGCAGTTTCTATCCAGAATATTCGGTTGACTTTGGGAAGTTATAGCTTCCAATCCATATGGTAATTTGAGCTGAATTTTTCTGGAACTATTCTCCTATATGTCTACTCCTGGTTACCTAAATTTCAGTCCCTTTGAGTCTCTAGACCTCAAGTTACTTAGTGGTCAATGAAAGGAGGTCAGAACAAAGATAGCTACTATAGAGTGATTTTGAGAAGCTTCAACCTCTACATATTAAGTTATTTGGAGCTCAAATTTTCCAGAGATATATATTCACATGTCCTCTATATGCTGGTTCAACAGTTTTTCATTTGAGCTTCTCTAGCTTAAGATATGGTGTTCCAAGCAACAGGGGCCAGAAACAGGGCACAGCAGAAACTGCAGAACAGATTAGTGAGTTTGGAGGCCAACGATTTTTTACTTAGAATTTATATTTCAGTGAAATTTTACCATCAGGTATATTTTTGAGTCTAGTTTCATATTCCGTTGGTCTCACCCTCTTTGCACCTCTGGAACTTCAGATATTACAGTTTTGGTGACTGAGGGTCAGCAGAAGCCTTCATGACGGATTTGCAATTTTGACCAGCTTTCGTTTTCATCTCATTTGGAGATAGATGGCTCACTTTATATGGATAGAACGCTCTTTGAGTCTCCTTTCAATTTCATATGGTCTCACTTAATTATCTCTTTCAGAGTTTGAGATATGGGCATTTGAGGACATAAAGGTCATTGCTGGTAGTTTTCTGCACTCACTAGTTTTGTTCACTCGGGTTGATTGGACTTCTTTGCACTTTCATTTCATCTTTGGAGGCCATTGTAGATCTGTTGTGAGGTGTGTTGGAGGTGGCAAAGCCTATGATTTTAATGGAGGATCTTTGTCCTTATTCTTTGATGGGCTACTTGTGACGCATTGCTCTTTGGACACTATATATGTCTCAATGGAGTCGATCTTGTATGAGCACCTAGAGCTAGCTTGGAGCATACGTTAAGGAAGTCAAGGCCTTGTTCCTTGAGGTTGGTGTCTTATATTCTTCTTCTCTGAATGTCATGAGAATGGAGGGTCCACAAAGGGGGTTTTCGCATCTCTTCTCTGCATTTAGATTTCCATTTTTGTAGTTAAATTTTGTGCCTTCGCCCGGACTTCACTCTCATGCCTAAATCCAACATGGATTTAGCTTTTGAGCTCACTTGACAACATTGAGGATGATACGAGCAAAAGCATTCGCCAATTTAAACCCTGAAAATGTCGAGCGTTAGTATAGAATAAGCAGGGATCGTTCAAGCCGGGGATTGAGGGTGCTAACATGTGAGAAATATTTAAGAGACAAGAATATACAAAACAAACGAAAATAACAAGTATATATAGACAACAATTCGAAATTTACAAAGAATCCAAGTTATAGTTAAATTAGAAATCCATATACAACACAAATACAAACAACAAATCATAATTAAACTCTAACTACACAAATCCATGTACAACACAAACTCTAACAAGTTAACATCACAATTACAAATCCTAAAACACTATTCACAAAATTAAAATATATTTTCAGATTATTAACAAGTTATTCACAATTTACATGCATACTAAAAACCTAAATCGATTTACATATTTACAAACACAAAACATAAAAGATAGGGGGGTTTTAAAGATCAAAGTATAAATTTTCAGAAAATAAATAAAAGAATAAAAATCGTTTCTATACAAAGGTGGGAAAAGAAGAACTTTTGGAAAACAATTTATCAAGAACAATTCAAGATCAATCCATTCATGCATCCCTTAATCTTGTTAATTACCATGGAACGATATCAACCAAGAAACAAAGTTACAAGCGCCCAATGTCCCTTATATGACTTCCCTTTACATAGTTGATCAAGCAACGCACTTAATCCAACATATTTCAAATGCAGGTATCACACAATCGAAGCGACTCATAATCTCATGCATTCGAATCATTAAGAGCAAGTGAAAGTTTAGTCAATAAACATGCAAGTTCAAGTACTCAACGCAAGTCTTTTCATTACATGCATAATCTGATCTCGACCTTTGTCCAAAGCCTTTACTACCATATTGAATTAGGGTCACAACGCATGAACCTAATTACTAGCTCCAATTACATGCAATCATCCTAAGCGTGCACTCAAAGAACAAAAACAAGCAAAAGTTATCTATAAAACAAAATCAAATTATCAATCCATGAATTCGGCAACCAACAAGCATCCAAGACACACAAACACATCAATCATAAAAAAGAACATCAAAATTGCATCCAAAAATCAGAAAGTTAACTCATGGTTTCGGTTTTACACAAAGAAAATCAAAACAGAAATTTCTATCTAACAAGTCATAAAACCGAGAAGAATACATATGAAAGGTGGTATGAACAACCCTTAGTTACGTCCCAAGGTCCAACGCAGATCCAAGGCGGCGGCACAAAGTGAAGATCACTGCAAATGTGGAGGATGGCACGGCTAGGAACTTGTAGAAGCGAAAACCTGAAACTCAAGAGCAAACTGGTGAGAAACGAAATTGTGGAGAATAATGTTCAACCCCTGAACGTCTAATACACAAGTTATATATAGTAGAACGTCCCAAGGCTCTCCCAATTCATTTCTACTTGGTTTCTCTTAGTTCGTGTTGATTTAGGACTTCTTTCTCACAAAACAGATTTCCGGCAGGATTGACCTCAGTCCACTAAAACGGCCATAACTTCCTCTAGAAAATAGCTATTGATGAACCGTAAAAATTTATGGAAACTAGATATCCGTAGATTTCCAACCATATAAAGATCATAATTTTCTGAGCTCTGAGCGATTTTTCACACTCCGTTGAAGTTGACTGATCTGCACAGGCAGATTTCCGAATCTGTAATGATTTCGACTTTTAAAGCACAACTTAAGTCCAACTCGGTTTTCCTTTGCATCACATGCCTCTCACATGTCTTCCACGCCTATTCTGAAGTAGAAACGTCAAGAACCTTCAAGAATCTTCAAGAATCTCACGGCAATTCAATCCTTACTCAACAAGAAGTCCAAATTCCACATTGCTTTGTAATTCGTATTTCTTGTTGCTTCTTCTTCCATGGTCAAGAACCTCACGGAAATTCCAATCCTTACTCAACTAGAAGTCCAAATTCCACATTACTTTGTAATTCGAATTCCTTGTTGCTTCCTCTTCCATGTGCATGGCATATGATCTTCTTGAGTCTTCTAGATACTTCTTGCACGTTCTATAGACTTCTCCTAGCTTCCACAGGTCTCCTAGTATGAGTAGAACTCCATATGCAAGTAGGTTTCCTAGTTGAATACAAACTTCTTTTCTGCGATTCTTCTACACTCTTCCGGAACCTTCTTGAGTAATCCTTATCCAACAGGGACTCCTTGTCACACTAGGATTTCTTATCTGAGTAGGATTGGGTTTCCCCTTGTCCAAGTAGAACTCCTAATTTCCGCGACTTAAGAGTTTGAATCCAAGTCAGCTTCTGATTCCTACTCCAACTAGGATTCCTTTTCCTAGTCAAACTGGGAGAACTTGGATTGGGTTTCCCCTTGTCCAAGTAGAACTCCTAATTTCCGCGACTTAAGAGTTTGAATCCAAGTCAGCTTCTGATTCCTACTCCAACTAGGATTCCTTTTCCTAGTCAAACTGGGAGAACTTCCATTTCTTCATTTCTTCTCATTTCTGCGCCACTTGTGCCTTCCTTAGCCATTTTTGGACCTTGAAAAACACTAACTAAGTTAAATTGATCAAGATAAAGGAAATAACTTAGCAAAATATAGGGTTTAAACATTATAAACGTCGCATTTTATGCTCCTTGGACAATGTTGGTTTTAAGTGTGGGGGTGAGGGCTCGGGCGCCTATGAAATTTTTTTTAGATTAGCTTTTTGTAATTAGAATTTAGTGGTTAATGCCTTTTCCAACCCCAATGACGAGACATGGACTTAACTTGTTGTGATTGTGGATAGATTGAGCATGATATAGGACTTTGAATTTATTTTGTAATTGAGTGCATATGTGATCTATGCTTGACTATATGTGTGCACATAGCCTATGGTTAAGTTGGTTCATCATAATTAAAGAAGCATATAGATGATTTGATTGACTTGCATGCCCTTATTTGTGAGCTTTTGTGCCTATATCTATAGTGTATGCATTGTTCATACACTTATTCTTTCATGTGTGTATAATTTCATGACATTGCGTATCTAGAACTTGCTTGAGACCTCTCGAGGTTATATATTAGCTTACGATGGGATAGAAAGGATTGAGGCATTAGGCATAATACCACCATATGGCCAAAGAAGCATGTGCCCAAAGATATTTACCACTAGATTGCCACTTTGAGCCTATTTATATATTTAGCCTTTTTGTTCATTTGCACCACAAATTCCTGTCTAGCCTAAACACTTTTATCCTACCCTTCCGTGGTAGTTGGTGAAGCGATTCGAGAGAATGACTTTATGTTTGATTGCTTCAAAAGAAAGATAAGTCAAAAGTGTGAGGTTACAAAAGAATAAGTGTGGGGGTGAGTGTGTGTGTTTGGAAAAAGAAGAAGAAGAAGAAGGTGTGAAAATAAAAAGAAAGTTCAAGAAAAAGAAAAAAAGTTGTGTGAAGAAAGGAAAAAAAAAAGTATTACGTAGTATAATGTGGGTTGTATATTGGGTTTTAGAGTGAATGACTTAGCATTCGAAAACAAAAATCTTAAATCTCTACAAGAGAGAGTTGCTTCACCGATTTTCATAGACTTTGTCTTTCCTTATCCTTCATTTCTATTAACCACTTACCCTTAGCCCCATTACAACCAAATAAATAAAAGACCTCTTGATCTTGAAAGTTGTGGGCTACTTAGCAGAGATGAGATCGAAGAGCAAGCATATGGCGGCGCGTGTTGTGAAATTGCTTTTGAGTGAAATACATGTAACCCCTAAACACTTGAGCGGTAATATTTAGTGAACCTTTGTGAGTTTAGTGGGTTATATCAGGTCTTCTATGTGCCTATTTAATTATGGTGGATTGATTTGACGTATAGATATCACATGCATATACTTGAGCATTTCTCACATGTTCATCTTAATTGCATTACAAATTCAAAAATAGAATGTTGTGCTTACGTCTACTTCTTGGTCATGTACATAATTAATTCTCTTAGGGTTATGGTTGGAAAGGCTAATACCGCATTTTATTTATGTTTGTGAGTTAGTAGATTTTCGGATTATTTTACATTCAAGTTTGCAAGTTCAAGTGTGAGGGTGTGATTACACGCATTTTTATGCGCGTAATTACTTTCTAAGCACTAGAATTAAGCTAATCTGTAAAGTAATTATTATGTAATTAATATACGTTTATTTATATTGTAATAAATAAGTGGAGTGGTGGATTTTGGGAGAAAATGATGCAAAATTGGAGCAAAATGGATTTTCGATAAAAAAATGAATGTATCGACGTGATCAATCGTAGTCAACAATTAATAAAATGGAAGAAAGATTTGGTAATTATGTTTAATTACCAAGAGGTGGGTCACGTGGGTTGTAAGGAAGCAGCCAAGAAGCATGATTAATTAAACAACATATTTAATTGTTTTGTTTAATTAACAAAAGGAGAGCACGTGCGCTTGACAAAAGGCATAATTGATTTATTCTTCCTTCTCTCCCACATTTGGTTACCACGTGTCCCTTACCCTCTTCTGAACCAACATCAACCACTCATCAACCGATTCTCTCCTCTCTCTTGATTCATATATATAGCACCAACCCTATTCATATGAGGAGGAACCCGAGAAGCAACAACAGCCGCACTACACCAAAACAGGGGGCAGCCTTTGGGCTGCTCTCATTCTCTTCTCCTATCCTCTTCTCCTCTATTTTCCATATTTTCTTTAGTTTTATTTTAGGGATTTGAAGGATTTACTCACCCAAAACTTAAAGAATTCATCAATGGCTTCTACCTCTACAAGATTCAAGACTTGAGTAATTGTGGGAGTTGTAATTCAAGACTAGTCATGCTAGCTTTTTAGCTATTTGTGATTATTCTTGTTTTCTCCTACACTTCTATACTCTTTTCCCTTTGAATTTTGTATATTTGATGTTTATAATTATGGGTTGTGAGTAATTTCCTTGTTGGGGGTTAGGGTTGTGTCCCTAACCCAAATTTTGTGTAAAAGATATTTAATTTAATGTAATGATGCAATTTTCATATGATGGATGTTTATATATATTTTTGTTGGGTTAAAATGCATGTCTAGGAGCCTAGTCAACTCTCGGGTGTGTATTTTGAGCATGTCTAAGACGGAGTTAGAGGCTTGACCCCTTCTAATTCCTAAGCTAGAAACCTTCAATTTCGTATTCGAGGGGTTATAAGCATAGTGATTTACACCCGTTGCGTGATTGCGCGGGTGGGTCGTTTAGTAGTCTAATTCCTCGATCTCTACGCCTCTTGATGTGAATTAGTCACCCTTGAACAGGCTCTAATTCATGCCAAGTGAGTTCCTACGGCCCTTGAACAGAAGTAGGAATACCATGAAAGAGAATTTCGGTCCTTGAGCCTTGAACCGCCTTGAATACGACTGCCGCCAAAGTAGGGATTTGCATCTACATTATATTAGCTTCCGACACATAGAATTTGGGTGAAGGAACCTCCCTAACATCCGACATTCCCATTTATTTGGTTACACTTTTATTAATTTATTTTCATTTTTATTAATTGTTTTACATTTCATTACATTTTGTTAATCTAAAATCATCTCTCAAAATATTGAACTCCAACTCATTGTAAATATTCATCACTAGGCTCTTAATTTTGATTAGGCTTTGGTGAAAATCAAAGCCGAGCATTGCTAAGGCTTGGTGCCTTAGATTAACATTTTTATTTATTTTCTTTTTCTTTTTGTTGTTTGCTAAGTGTCTTTATTTCCGATTATCCAAGGATTGTGGGTTAGCCACTAATCCCTGTGGTACGATAAACTCTAGGCATAATATTTTCCTATCTTGACAATGATACGTACGCTTGCGTAAATGTGTATCAAGTCAGGTACTCTTGATGAAATAAGAGAAACCGTGAGCTACTTGAAATCCGAATTTGAGATGAAGGATCTTGGGAAAACTCGATTCTTTTAAGGCCATGAGCTAGAACACCGAGTTTGTGGAATACTAATCCACCAGTCTGCGTATGTCCAAAAGTCAGGAAATTTAACATGGAAAAAGCGCATCCTGATAGCACTCCCATGATCGGTCGAAGCTTAGATGCAAGGAAAGATCCATTTCGTCCAAAGGAAGATGACGAAGAGGTGTTGTGAGCTGAAATTCCCTATCTAAGTGCAATCGGCGCATTATTGTACTTAGCCTAATGTACTCGACCAGATATTGCATTCTTAATGAACTTGTTAGCTAGATTTAGCTCAGTGCCAACGCAGCGTCACTGGAATGGTATCAAGAACATTTTCTGATACCTAAAAGGAACCATTGACTTGTGACTGTTCTTTCCCTACAGAGAGACAAGAGGGACCGCAGATGGAACTGCAATTGCTAAAGAAAATGTTGATGGAAAAAGCGCTACTCACTACACCGAAACACCAAATAACGTTTTGGTTGGTTTTGTTGATGCTGGGTACCTCTCTAACCCACATAAAGGTCGTTCCCAAACTGGTTACGTATTTACCATTGGGAACACAGCGATATCTTGGAGATCAACCAAGCAAACCCTTGTGGCTACCTCCTCGAACCACTTAGAGATCATTGCTCTACATGAGGTGGTTCGTGAGTGTATATGGTTACGAGCTATCATTACACATATTCGAGAGACTAGTGGTTTGAGTTCTACCACTGAAGAGCCTACCTGCATTTATAAAAGATAATGTAGCTTGCATCGAATAGATGAAGCTAGGATATATCAAGGGTGATAATACAAAACACATATGGCCAAAGTTTTCTGCAATCAACAACAACAGGCCCTCCTCAAGATTCAAGTGAATCAAGTAAGGTCTGAGGAGAATGTGGCAGATTTGTTCACTAAATCACTGCCTAAGGCCATATTCGAGAAACATGTGAAAAACATAGGAATGCAAAGACTTTCCAAGCTCCCTTGATTAATGTAAAGATCAGGGGGAGGTGTAGACGTCAGGGGGAGTCTAACACACACATGTCATTCTCAAATGTAGAAGGCGCGTTGTGCTCTTTTCCTTCGACCAAGGTTTATTTTTTTGTCCCACAGGGTTTTTGTTGTTACTTGGCAAGGTTTTTAGTGAGACAACAACTCATGCACCATTTCGTCTTTGACTTGGCATAAGGGGGAGTGTTAAAGGAAAAACATATTATGTGCCTTCGTCAAATCGACTGACGGAGAGGGAATCAAGGAATCAGTGATTACCATCAATCAACACGATTACAGACCAATCAGCATTTAATGTCATCATTGTAATTGATATTTCCGTTGTAATTCACTCTCTATATAAAGAGACTATGAAATGAAATGTGTAGACCAATTCCAATTGTCATTTTACTTTTACATACTAGGCTTTTTAGTTTTTTAGGTTTTTGTTTTTGTTTTTTTTTTTGTCGAGGGGAATTAGGGGTTTTTATTTTATTTTTTAAATTCACTTTCAATTGTTATGCACATGTTAATTTTGGACCGAAACATGAATTTCAATGATCCAAATTTGTTAATTTTGAATGTTCGATTAATTTGGAGTGTATACGATCACAGGTAAACAAATTGGAAGTGCAGTTTGTTAGAGAAGTAGAATGCTTTGTAGGAATTTGTGTTGTAGCCTTTTCATAATCCACTATTCACAACCCCTAGAAGGAAATGCACTTGTACATCAGGTCACAATTCAGTTCACTTCTGTCTCAGGCAAATAGGCGGGCCAGCTCCCGTCAGTCAGTGTTTTTGTCACGGCGATCGAATTGTCCAGAGAGAGAGAGAGAGAGAGAGGTTCCTTTCAAATCCATTCTATAATGAGAATTTATTTACACTAAGAAAGAAATATATCAGGAGTATCAACATTTCTAGGACATCGAATTGTCTACTGGGTATAGATTTGTTTGATTCAGTCAAATAATGTTTCCATCAAAGTAAAAGAAAAATTAGTGGAAATATCAGACCAACCATGTTACAATATACTCATCAGTATCTTTTTTTTATTTATAAAAAAAACACGATCCAGTGGCTGAACTAGAAAGCCAGAATTGGGGAGGCCATTAATATAGTTTATGTGATTTGGAGGGCATCATCAAATTTTGGAACAATTTATATATAAAAAATGGAATTAGGCCAATTATATATATATACAATCATGTCGAAGCTTGGAGGGGCCAGGGCCATCTCAATCAACAATGAGGCTCCGCCATTGATTACATCAAATGAGTTGGAACTTGATCGAGCGAGGTTGTGGTATGGCAAATTGTTTTACTATATCTCAGTACAGAAGTGAAAACTAAAAAGATAAAACTCCACGCTACTTGTACCTTACCAAATTTATGACATTGCACAGTTGAACACCATATATAACCGCACAATCATCCCATAAATTTCGATTTCAGATAAATAGCTACAGCTTTCCACAACTTTTAAGAGATAACTTCAATCTAAAATTCTAATTTTTTTTACTTCTTTACGATTGTTTGTGAACAGATAAAGCATGCATTATCTTCCTTACGAGAGTAATAGACCTTTTTCTCTCGCTCATTCCAATATTAAAATGCATGCTCTGCTGTGTGAAAAACCACAAGTTAGATACTTCTGGTGTTCTTTTAGTGGCTTCCTAAGTAAAAAGATGAGCCACAACTATTTCCTTTGTGGTCTACTTGAACGAACCATAAAATTCAGCGACACAGTTAAGGAAAATTTCATGTGTGAAGTGACTCTTGGTATTACATTAATTACGCTCAGCAGAACAAAGATGACTCCTCGCTGTTATTGTTATAATACTTCCAAATATATATTTTGCTATTAGATCAATATCATGTAATTGATGCGATACTAACAAATTAATTACAATCTTCTGGATGATATTAGTGTGCTGGCTTCAATAGCGAGGTCTTCTAAGTTGGGGAAAATTGAAAAGAAACAAAACATGGAAATTTTGGCACAGATAAATGTGGAAATTAGACTTGGTTAATTAACTTTGTATGTATCACACATTACAATTGATTCATATTCCAGGAAGAACTGTTAATGGGTTCCCTATATAAAATCCAACACCAGTAGAGTACAATTACAAAACCTATAATTAGCTAATAGCTTGGATCTGAAGTAGTGGAGGTTTGCATTTGCCGGAGAGGGAAAAAAAATTGGTTGTGAGAGTGAAAGGCTCTGATACCATGAAGTGAATAACTTTTTGTGTTGAATGGCTTGAGAAATCAAGCTCAGTATGATTGTATTTATAGATGTTTAATTTCTACATAATAAAGTCCTAGATGAATACAAACTTATCAAAACAGAACTCTACTCTATCAGAACAGAAAATATCCTAGAATTCAAAATACAAGATGAGAAAGGATGAGGTACTTGAATCTAAACAATATGATCAGATGTAACAGATGATCAGAAACAGCTTCAATTTGAATTTGAATCATTTGAATGATATGGTTTATCAAGATCCTCTTATGTTTTGCCTCCTTCCTATTGGAACCTTAATACAGTTTTGTAGTGAATCAATATAGATAGTAACACTGAATTCCACACACAGCAATTAATATTCCTGCAAAAGAAGGCAAAAATCATTAAGGGCAGTGGTGTTCACCTGGTCAGTTGCTGACCAAATAATTTATGCTCAATAACCCTTAGATTTACATCAAATGGTGGAAAACAAAACAGCTCAACTTAATAATAATTCTCTCTGCCATTAAACTTGTATATGCATATTAATCTATAAAAATAGAAACTAATTAATTACAGTCCATGAACATTAATAATATAATGGAAGGCACAAATTAATAATTCAAGAGTCATAAAATCATCCACAACTTAAATTAAATCCGGATGAGATCCACATCCATAATTAATATTATTACACACACATTCAATATAAATAAATAAGTCTCAAATATTAAGCAAGGTTCGTGGATTAAGCAAGATTAACAGATTACGTCGACGAAGATCACTCCACAGCGTCTCCCTCCAGGCTCCATCCTCCACTAGATCAGCCTCCCTTAAAAAAAATTAAAAAAAAATAAATCGTATAATATATGATTCAGTTAATTTTGCAATTATTTTTTTTACAGAGAAAAAAAAAACTTAATGAATATTAATCTTGAAATAACATACCCGCACCCTCATCCCATGTTCTTGTGCCATCACCCTAATTGCTTCCTCGACCTCCGTATGATCTGCAACATTCCGCACTTTGAGCTCCTGGCTTCCGGGGATACCAACGAGGGTTTCCATCAGGGTCACTGTAGCAACTTCGACAGTCTTATACTCAAAGAGTGCTGCTTAGGGCTGGGCGTCCGGACCCGAAAGACCGAGGACCCGACCCGAACCGATGAAAAAAGCCCAATTCGGTTCGGTTTTAGTATTGAAATTTTCGGTTCGGTCCGAAGCCCGACCCGAATGCATATTTTCGGTTCGGTCTCGGTCTTCATATTTTTAGGGCCCGAAAGCCCGAACCGACCCGAATATTTAGCATATGCCACATGTCGCTCCATTGTAATACCCCGAATATTTAGCATATGCCACATGTCGCTCCATTGTAATACCCCGAATATTTAGCATATGCCACATGTCGCTCCATTGTAATACCCCGAATATTTAGCATATGCCACATGTCGCTCCATTGTAATACCCCGAATATTTAGCATATGCCACATGTCGCTCCATTGTAATACCCCGAATATTTAGCATATGCCACATGTCGCTCCATTGTAATACCCCGAATATTTAGCATATGCCACATGTCGCTCCATTGTAATACCCCGAATATTTAGCATATGCCACATGTCGCTCCATTGTAATACCCCGAATATTTAGCATATGCCACATGTCGCTCCATTGTAATACCCCGAATATTTAGCATATGCCACATGTCGCTCCATTGTAATACCCCGAATATTTAGCATATGCCACATGTCGCTCCATTGTAATACCCCGAATATTTAGCATATGCCACATGTCGCTCCATTGTTTCCAGTTTAGTATAAAGCTTCCTTTTTTGGAAACTTTCCAAAATTATTTTCCAGTTTCCATTTTCGGAAACTGAAGCTTCACTCTCTCTCTCCCGCGCTCGAACCGGCCGGAAACTGGGTTTCCCTTCGCCGGCTTCGTTCTTGCTCCACAGGCCACCAATCTTCACCAAACTTCTTCCATTGGTTTCGTATGGTCCTTGCGCACCCGTATGTGGTGGCCTTGCACGGCGGCGCGGCCTGTAACGGCGGCGGTGAGCTTGTTTCGATTTAAGCTCGATTTTAGTCAACGCCGGTTTTCTCCTAGCTCCGGCCACCAAAACTTCCGATCCTTGGCTCCATGAACTCCCCTCAACCTGTTGATCATCATACTAGGAGGATTGCACCTAGAGTGACCGGTTTCACGTTCGTCGGAGCTCGGTCGGTTTTCGATCCGAAACGAAAATCTTTCGATCTGGATATCTCGAGATGTAGTGCATCGTTTTGATTGATTCTTGTTCCAGTGGGTTCGCCTTGATGTTCTTAACAACTCTATAGAAGGAATTGAGGCCTGAAATTGAAGTTTTTACGTCGAAAATCGAGCTCGCCGGTTTCTGGAAATTTTCGGCCACCTTCATACTGTTCAAGTAATTTTCGACCCCATTCCAGATCAAAAATTCCCCAAATTTCATGGCGCCTAGAACGAGAATAAATATAAACTTTGGAGATATTATGACAAGATTGTCTTGTGCTGCAGTGGTTGGGAGCAAAGCTTTTGTGTAAGAGGTCAGGGGTTCAAACCTTGCCTCTTACCGAATTTTGTGTGTATTTTGCAATAGAGCTGGGAAACTTGATTTTGGGCCCGAAAAGCCCGAAGACCGAACCGGCCCGTTTGGGCTCGGTTTGGATCGGTTTCCACTTTTGAAAAAGCCCGAACCGGCCCGAACCGATTATTTCGGGCTCGGTCTCGGTTCTACCAAATTTCAGGCCCGGCCCGACCCGAGCCCAGGCCTAGTGCTGCTACTGCATTTTCATATTCAGTAGCTTGGCTCCTGGCCTTTAAAAGGTCCGAAAAGTCCCTGGGGAGTTCTTCATAGGTCGGAGCTTGGTCTCTTGAGCAGCTGGAAACTGTCAAGTTCGCCGACGAGGCAACACTGGCAAAGCTGTTTATGGCAGTCAGTTGTTCTCCTGTAGCGCCAATACAGAGACGCCCTTTCCATTTGGATCTCTCTTTCAGAGTGATAGCATTCGTGAAATCAGTGAGCGTGCGTGCAACGAAGACACAGTTTTTGCCATTGCCTCGACAAAGAGTTGAGTTGAGATCCACTACAAGAATTTACCCCTTTAGTCACAAAACTATAGGTGACAAACCTTAAAATTGTAACCTATTGTATGAATGGGTCACAAAATTTTTAATTCCGTCACCCATACTTTTGTACTTTGGACCAACAATGTTCCCCATTTATTGTGACGGAGGGCCCATAGTTAGTGTCGAAATTTTTTGGCACTAATCTTTTTCTTTTTTTTTTTGTAAGGGAAAAAAAAAAGATCCAAAAGCTTTTTGCATAGAATTTTAGGGTCTGCGCTCAATACTCGTGAACCTTGTACTCTCCATCTGCATTACTTTCAACTCACAATCTCCATCATCGTTCCAGTTTCTCGAAACCTCATTACTGCAGTTTCGCCGCGATCTCTCTCTCTCAGTCTCCCACTCACTGCCAAATCTCCACCGTGGTTGATTTGTGGTCTCACATTTTTCGGATCTGTGGTAAGTCTCCTGTGAGATCTGATTTCAAATCCTTATAGTTGTTCACTTTCTAAAGATTCATCTCTTATAACTTATGGGTTTTATCTCCGGAGATGATTTCTCCATTGCTAGCAATCCATCTGTCTCTGTCTCCCTCACAATTTCATACTCGTCGCGACATTCAATCTATCGCCGAGAAAGAGGTCGCCGATACGCCCGATGAGGAATTCCAGTACCAAGCAGAGGTGGGTTTCTCTCTGTTTGTACTAAAGTTTGGTTCTTTTTGGGTTCTGACTCAATTGGGTTCTGAAAGTTCTAGGCTTTTAGATGATTTGTAATGTTATTGTTATATGGGCAATCTAAATGGATGCATTGGGTTTAAATTATAGGGCTTTGTTCATAGTCGGGACTGTTTATAGTTTTCATTTTCATTTTTTTGCTTTTGAGATTTTAGTTTATGAGTTTTGAATTGAAAACTGAGGACTTTGAAACTAATTGCAAGTCAGTCGGCTAATGGATTTGATAGTTCATAGTCTATACAGCCACAAGGAGGTGTTCCTTAGAGAGCTTGTTAGGTAATCTGAAGATGCCTAGGCCTTGATAATTTGGGGAATATATAAAATTTGAATCAAAACCTCTTTCTCCATCTCTCTCACATATAGAATTTAGGGGTTTTATTTCGTAAGATAGATTGCTCCTTGACGAAAAACTAGAGTCCTCCTTCCTCTTTGGGACAATTTATTTCTCTGAATCTTCTCATTAGTCGTGAAATGTTGGGCCTTTTCTGCTAAAGTATGTGTATGGCTTTTTCTGAAATTAGAAAGGATTTTGGGCAAATTCAATAGTTTTGTTAAGTTTCTGTTGATAATTGCAGATGGCCAGGTATATATTTTGCCTTGTTTCATTTTTTTAATTATGCAAATAGAGTGCCAACTTGTTTCATTTTGTCTAAAATGCTTGGATTTGAATCTACCCTTAATTGATATGCAAAACTGCAATGGTTGGAGAGTGAACCTAATGTGACAATCCTGTGTAAAGATTGCATTGATGGGTTTCTTGGTTTGATTGAGAAAGACGGTTCTAATGTGTTTAGAGCAATCAGATCAAAACTGTAAGCGTTTACCAAACCCCAAAAGTGTGTGTTTGCTTGTGAGTTTTTACAATTTGTATGTTTTAGGTCGTTGGTGGATTATTTGTTGTTTCTGTCTGATTTTGTAAGTTACTGTTTCTGAAGATCTTAGTGCTAGGGATATGCACATATATATATATATGTGTGTGTGTGCGCGCGCGCGCGCGCTGGATTTTATCAATATGTGAATAAATGTTCTCTATACTTCAGTTCTCTTAATTAGATAGCTCAAATGTTAGGGAAAGAAGAATGAGAAACAATAGCTCATAGTGTTAAGAAAGCTCTGTGAGGATTATATAAAAGCTTTACATTTTTCTTTCCAGTTCAGTGAGTAATAAGGCTAGACTGTGCCAATTATCTCCTCGCTCTTTTTCATCTTTCAAGCTTTTCTTGGTTTGAAATAATCTTGGGCTAACTCTCTCTGTGGTCAACTCTAACGTATCAGGTTACAAGCAATAATCCTGGTTGTCATTAACGTCGTCTTTGTTGCCAGTGAGTTCTTCTACGTCTAATTTACTTTGCTTCCCCATGTTTGCTTGATTCTTCAAATTTCCAAACTAGTATTTTGATCAGAATTTATGGTGTGAAAAATAGAGCTCAAGTAATTAGAAATTGACCTCATAAATCTTGGAATTTTGATGTATTAGTGTTGAAATTGCTTAGACAATTTCTTTATAATGCAGTTGTTCACTTAGAAGGGGCTAACTATTGGGTGCTTTCCGCGCAGACGTCCATTTTGGGAAAGCTTAGTAATTGTAAGTCAATGCATACTTAGCATATTATCTTATGGGATTTGGCTCCATCATCTAATTCCGTATTGCAGTAGATTTGGTTCTACTATTTTTTGGTGTAACATTTACTTTTGACTTTATATCAATCTCTCAACTTTGTAGTATCCACTTTTGCATGTTAGCCAGGATTGTGATCTAAAAACTATTGGAAGGAATACCAGACAGTGTGATGTACTGTGAGGATTGTGGAACCACGTTGCTTTGCTAAAGTTTGTGTTGAATGTATGATTGTTTTAGTTGGTTCTTTGGAACTCTATTATCAAATATGTTTGTCTAATTGATTTGTTTCATTTGCTTTGAAAACTTATCCCTTAGTTTGTTCTATCTTGCTGACATATAAAAACAATATAGAAATAGGATGAGGAGCTTCTTTACAAATGACAAACTATTTTTGTGCAGTTCTTATAGAGTATCTACATACTATACTTTTCTCATTGCCATTATTTGAGCTTTGAATTGCTTTGTTATTGGCAAATGTAGAAGGGTTAAATTGTGACCTATGTTGAGAAAGTCTCATGCATCAGCATCGGGGCAGCAATGGTGGTGTTTGGATCAATGAAGAAGCAGAGATAAATAATGTCCTTATAGCTTTTGGCAGGATACAATTTGGATGTAAATATGATGCCTTGAAATTTCATATGCATCTGGCACCTGATATGTAACTTTTCAAGTTATTATATTTGTAAAGTACTGACTAATAAGCATGTTAACATATATTTATGCTACTTATTTACCTATTACTTCTTGTTGTAAAGTGTTGATAACATATATTTATTAATTTAAAATTAATTTTCATATATACTATATTTGGAGAAAGAAGTAAATTAATATTTTATAATTAGACACGAAATTAATTTGGCACAAATAGTATTGCATTTGGTGGGTAAAAATAATTTTGGCACCAAAATTCAGAATTTAAAAATGATTCAAAAATAGTGACGAACTGTTTTCGTCACCAATAGTCAAATTTGGCAGTAGAAAAAAAAATTGGGCTCAAAAATAAAAAAAGAACATGATTTGAAAAAGAATGGGTGACGAAATGTTAGAGATTGGGTGACTAATTTATTTCGTCACCCATACCCATTTTAGTGACGAAATTAGCATTTCGTGACCTAAAGGAATCGGTCACGCACTATAGGTGACGAAACTGGTGACGAACTTTTTTCGTCACCCATACCTATAGGTGACGAAAATTTCAGAATAGGTGACAAAAGTGGTTTGTCACTCATTGGGTAAATTCTAGTAGTGAGATGATTGGCCTCTTGATCGATTACTGTAACTGGCCTCCTCTCAGTGAGACTCACCAAACTTTGAAGGATCTCTCTGCTGGACTCCATCGGAGGTTGAAAAGCACAAGAAAGAAAGAATATATAGGACTGTAGGAGATGAAGATCAGTGTAAGAGAAGGAGAAGATGGTGGTGTGGGATTCTTGGTAAACTAACTTTTTATACTAGTGTGTGAGAGTGGTTCAGTGAGGTAGAGTGTTGCAATATTTGTAGTGCGTGTTGCAGAGACCAGTTGGGAGAAGTTGGATGTATTCAACTTTTGGACTAGGAGATCAAGTATTATTGATTCCAAGCAATGAAGATGGTATGAAAATATAGTAAGGGTCAACTATAAAGCCTGCACCCTCAAGCTCTGTAACTTTCTTCTCTCTATCACATGGTGAAGGGACGTAGATGCTGGTTTGACCGGCTCCCTGGAGCTGATATGCTCATTACTTGGTGAAGTACGTAGATTCTACTTTGACCGGTTCCCTAGAACTAATATTGGGAATGACTCGGGACGTTCTTGGAAGATGTATTCTTATTCATTTCTATGCATGAGTTCAGGTTATTACGCCCAAAGTGATTCGGTTGATGACAAATTTTGGTTTCAAGAAAACATTAAGTTATAAATACATATGTACATTAATTGAATCAACTTTCAAATCTAAGTACTTAAACCCCTTAGAGCAGTGCTAGGGATCCCAAATGACATGGCAACTGCCATGTAATCACTTATGACTAGATAATTTCTTAGGTGTATTTATGAAAATTAATTCTTCAAGGAAAAAATTATTAGAAATAATATTGTGAATTAAATCTCTATTTGGCCAAACGAAGAAGATGAAGAACTAAATATGACCTGCAATCAAATAATCAAATTCCCCACAATCCCAATACTAAACCCTACAATTACAAGCCATCATCATCCAACTTTGATATAACCTGCAAGACTGTTAAGGGGTGAGCTCAATCTACGGCTCAGTAGGGAGCTATTCCTCTTCAAACAAACAATAACCACACAATCATCATATGGTATGCATGAATGTATGTCACGCCCCTGATTTTACACACATGAAAATCGATATATATAACCCCATAATTATATATGCGTGAACGTCCAGTCATCAATGTAAAATACCTGAAATCTTTTTCCCTTAACTTACAAACATATTGATGCCCTGAACCCTCAAAGTTAATATACACTCGCTCCATAGAGTTATATATTACACAAGCTTACGAATTAAATTGTCAACAACAAGATAAAACGTAAAGGCTACTCAGAGTAACTATACAACGGAAGTCCTTATAACGGTAAAGTCACAAAATTGGCTTCCTACCGTAAAGCTGCGAAGGCGCTACCTCAGCTCAGCGCGATTATCCTAACCTGCAGGATTAACCCCTACACCGTTGGAATGGTGCACCGGGTTACCACACAACAAACCCGGTAAGCTTTTGCAAGCCCGTATGAGTAACTCAAACCACACATGCTCAACTCACGCCAAAAACGAGGATAACTCACACGAATCACGTTTAAATCAATAAACAAAGCACGAGATAAACTCACTCAAATCACGTTTAAATCAATAAACAAGCACGAGATAAACTCACTCAAATCACGTGGTAAACTCACACGTTTAAATGAATAAACAAGCACGGCGGACAGACTAGAGCTCTAACTGATCGTATTCACTAACCCGGCCAAAGGCGTGAAGTCCCGATTTTCCCACCCACGATCCTCGACTCGTAAGTCTTTGGACCCGCGGTATAAATACCAAAACATTAAAGGAGTCACACTGGACCCAAAATGTTACACGAATCTAAAATGAAAGATTCCCCGTAATTGATCCCTATCAATTACTCCCGGTAAAAACCCAAATTTAAATAAACCACCCGCGAACTAAAATGTTCCTCAAATACACAAATCTCAACGCTTTTCAAAACAAATCAAAATCAGCATTTCCGCAATCATTTGTAAATTGAATGAGGGAGATACAGTTGGGTCACAGTCGTTGCTTCGCGGGTCAAGAGAACGGGTCGAGAGGCCCGAGGCTTACTTGGCTCTTCGATCTAAATTGGGTATATACATATATTATATTTTGATCAACGGCTCAGGTCAAGGGGTGGGTTTACAGACGGCTCAGATTGCACTGTGTTAATTTCCTTTTCTTTGAAAACTTTTATATAATTTCAGAAAATCGTAATAAATAGCTCAAGTGTCCAAATAAATTTTCAGGAAATTCTCACGGACTTGCCACGTCGCATGCTTTATTATCGAATCAATAAAATGGAGATTTTACATCAAGAAAAATTCAGAAAATATTTCCGAGATCTCTAAACAATCACCAAGACCATAGACTCAATTTCTAATAATTCCTCTTTAATTCCTTAAATTTTTTTCAAGTAGTAATATGTACCCATGTATTTGACATTTACTAATATTTGATATTACCTTACTCATGTATTCCACTATAATTCCTTAAATTTTTCCTAGTAGTAGTAATAAACTTTTTGTTAAATTTATCGATTTCAATTTTATTCTTAAAAAAATGAATTTAATAGATTTGACATTATCTATATATTTATAACATATTAATAGGTACTGTACGTGTACAAAATTAACCCGATCCACATTTATTTCGACATTAAATAAAGCGGTCAACTATTTATACACTTATACTTCCCTAAGGGAAGCAATATCACAAGGAGATAAACTTCCCGAAATTTTTACACTGGTTGATATAGCTCATAACCAAGAGAGTGTGAGAGTTGGCAGATCGAAAAAAGAAATTACGAATGACCGGTTAGTTTTATATGGTATTTAGGGTTTAGGGTTGACCTAATAGATTGAAACCCAAGCGAAAAAGAAAATAGTTGAAATTTTGACCATAACCACTTTTTCTTATCATGATAACATCCAACGGTTGATTTTAATAAATTCTACTTCCTCCACCTTGTTGCTTATGGAATGTTTATTTTTTTATACACCTAATAAACAAGTTAATCTACATTAGTAGACATATCAGGATTTTGTGCGATCCAAAAATTCAAACTTGAAAATCGATAAATTTGAAATTACACATCTATCTAGCGTATTAATATTAAACAACGACAAACGTGGCCCGTGATCCATCATTATATAGATACTATCCCAATTTAACCACCCGATAGGTCTAGGCTAGGGTTTTAATCACGTACAAAAGGCCTCGGTACAATTGAGTTTTAATCAAGACCCAAACGATGACAAAAATAGCTAAAATTTTTACCATATCCATATCTTCTTATCATGATAAAATTCGACTGTCAATTTTGATAAATTCTATTTCCTCCACCTTGTTGCTTATGAAAGGTTTATATTTTTATAGACCTAATAAACAAGTTAGACCACATTAGTAGACATATAAGGATTTTGTGCAATCCCAAAAATTGAAACTAGTAATTGATAAATGTGACATTACCCATCTATTTATAGCATATCAATAGGTTATGTGTAACAAAATTAACCCGATCCACCATCATTTCGATCTAAAACAAAGCAGTCAACTCTTTGCACACTTATACATCCCTAAGGGGAGCTATACCACGAGGAGGTAAACTATTCGAAATTTTTACATTGGTTGATATAGCTCATACCCATGAGAGTGTGGGAGCTAACAGATCAAAGAAAGAAATTGCGAATGACCGGTTATGAGCATATTAGTTTTATGTGGTATTTAGGATTTAGGGTTGACCTAGTAGATCGAGACCCAAACGATGACGAAAATGGCTGAAATTTTGGCCATATCAATTTCTTCTTATCATGATAAAATCTGACGGTCGATTTTGATAAATTATGTTTCCTCCACCCTCTTGCTTATGAAAGATTTATATTTTTATACACCTAATAAACAAGTTAGATCACATTAGTAGGCATATAAGAATTTTGTGCGATCCAAACAATCGAAACTAGAAATCAATAAATGTGACACTACCCATCTATTTATAGCGTATCAATAGGTACTGAGTAGAAAAAATTAACCCGATCCACCATCATTGCGACCTAAAACAAAGCGGTCAACTCTTTACACACTTATACATCCCTAAGGGGAGCTATACCACGAGGAGATAAACTTTCTGAAAGTTTTACATTGGTTGATATATCTCACATCCACGAGAGTGTGAAAGCTGACAGATCGAAAAAAAAAAATTGTGAATGGCCGGTTATGAGCATATTAGTTTTATGTAGTATTTAGGGTTTAGAGTTGACCTAGTAGATCGAGATCCAAACGATGAAGAAAATGGCTGAAATTTTGACCACAATTTCTTCTTATCATAGTAATATCCAATCGTCGATTTTGATAATTACTATTTACTCCAACTTATTGCTCAAGGAAGGTTTACTTCTCAATATAACTACTAAACAAGTTGGATCATATTAGTATGCATATAAGGATTTTGTGCAATCTATATAATCGAAATTGGGAATCAAAAAAATGTAATCCACTCATCCAACGGTTGGCTTCTCCAAATTAAGTTTTCACTAGGTAGTTGCTTTTGAAAGTCCACATATTTCCATATGTACTGAACAAGTTATACAATACTACTAGGAATATTGATATTATTGTCTAATAACCAAATCCAAATTGTTAAAGTTTGTTTTCGACCCTTTAGATGTATCCACCGAGTAGATAGATATGTCGTGTGAAATTAGTGGCATAAAATTCAGAAGTTTTAAAATAAATCTATTATCACTGTCACCTTAGATAACTTAATTTCACAATCTTTTCAACCTTTTTTTTTTGTCATTTTAATTTTACGTCGTTATTTATTTAGAATAACGAACAAATTTGAGAGAATAAAGTATAGTTTATTAAAATATACTATCACAAAACAATTCATAAAAAATAAAAATACGTACATCGGAAAAATTTGAGAGAATAAAGTATAGTTTAAATATACTATCACAAAACAATTCATAAAATATAAAAATACGTACATTCGAGAGTACCCATACCGATATAAATTATTTTTAGGTTTTCTTTTTGGGTAGAATACTCATATCACTTTATTTCTAAATTTTATTTATTTTTATTTTTTAAATTTTTAAATTTTTTTTGCAATCCAGAACTGATTTTATGATTCTGATAAAAAAAAAAAATTAAGTTTATGATTAAAAAAAAAAACTTTTTGACGCAAACTTTCATATTCATCTTCATGGTCATCTTCATCTTCTGGGTATCTATCCCAGATCTTCAATCTTCAATAAGGTTGGCAATCTGGCATTACCCGCACACCCATACCCAGTCTTAGTTTTCGCAGGTATTTCCCTACCCACCAACCCGCTAAATGGGTACCCAAGTACCAATCTTCTGTGCCTCAACCCTCATCCCCATGGATGCTAAAGAATGCAGAAGATCATCGATCTATTGAACATTGATCTTACAGAAAAATGACGCTAGAATTGTGACCTTGATTCGGGTATTCAAATTGGATTATTGTTGTTTGGCTTTTGATGGTATTCGGATTGGATCTCGAAAAATGAGTTGGGGGCGGTGGAGGATCGAGATGCAGCAGAAGATGCGAGATCGGAGAACGATGACGTAGCGGCGGAGTGTTGGAAGTGTGGAAATCGAAGGAGGAAGTGTGGGTAATCCAAATTGATAATTCAATCACAATATCTGATATTATACCAGATATCAACCAATCTACCATTCAACTTGTATGGATGTTCCCGTCGTTGACATCGAAGCCTGGAGAAATCACCACCAAGATCGCGTCCTAGTAGTAACAACGCGGGCTGCGGAGGCCTTCTTGGGATTCTCGAAGGTCGCCTAGAACACCGACATTCATATTGGCGCTTAGTCGATGACGGAGACCTCTGCTCATGTAAGAGATCCGATGTCAATATTCCAAAATTGAATTGGAATATTGACATCGGATCTCTTATATGAGACCACCTGCGGATCTCTCCTCCTGCGTATGCGACCTAGGTAAACATTGGATTGGGGATTTCTCCCATTTTTTCAGTTGTATAGCACGTGCAGACTATTTGATTCAAGTAAATCTGATTTTACTGAGGTCAACATTTTTTTGGTGGTTCCTTACCAAACGCCCAAACGATTAACGGAAACACAAGTCTTAACAGAGCGTGTATACACGCGCTGATAAACACCCCAGGTGAGCACCCACTTGGGTGGGTGGAAGAAGCTTCCGCACAATACTAAGTGATGTGAAAATTACGTACATGGCATTACATTTTTCTACTCTAAGATTAAACTTTTCTTCATTAAAAGAAAAAAATAAAATTAAAATTTAGAAAATCAAAATCAACACAAACTAACAGAATAAGAAGGAAGAAATTATTTCGTGTAGTAAACCCTAGCAGAGCAGTAAACCGCTCTGAGTAGTTAGCGGCTTCAACACCGTTGTGCACGGCAGCCTCCCCGGCAGTCGATCATGATGAGCGTGCGAATCCTAGCATGGAATTGCAGGGGTATCGTTGGTGGTACGCGGAGGAGAGCCTTGGTGGATCTGATTAGACAGGAGAAGCCTAGAATTTTGTTTTTGTCAGACCTTATGTACTGAAGGACAGCTTGAAACCCTTAGGGTTAGGGTTGGATTTGATAATTGTCCGGGGTATGGCAAGACTGATGAATCCCTAGGGGTGGCTTTTTTATGGATGAACGATGTGCCGGTTCACGTTAGGAATTACTCTTCCCAGCATGTCGATGTTTCGATTGGTACACCGGGTTCACCGGATGAATGGAGGTTAACTAGCATTTATGGTTATGCTCAGACGGTAGATCGTAGTGCTACATGGGCTCTAATGCGGCAGTTGGCAACCGGCTCCTCTCTACCCTGGCTCCTTGTAGGAGATTTTAACGAGATTTTGGTAAGGGCAGAGAAGTCTGGTGGTGGGGTTCGACGGATTGTCCAGATGCAGGCGTTCCTGGAGGCAATGGTGGATTGCAATTTGTTGGATATGGGGTTCAGACGGAGTCCATTTACGTGGGCTGATTATCAAACTAAGGAACGATTAGATCGAAGCCTTTGGAATTTTGGGCTCAGGTCACTGTTTCCTAGTTCGTATACGACTCATCTGCATCCGAGCACGTCGGATCATAGCCCATTGCTAGTGGAGGTAGGTAATACCCCATTTGTGCAAAGGAAAAGACGACGATTATTCAGGTTCGAACAATTCTGGGCAGTGCATCCTGAGTGTGAGAAGATTGTGCAGACGGGCTGGGCAAAGCTAGTTTTTGGTGATCCCCTTAGCAAGGCCGCTAGGAAGATCAAAAGTACTAGTGCGGTGTTGAATGCATGGCAAAAACTGACATTCATGTTCCGGCAGGTTGAGATGCGTGTTGTTCGTAGTAGATTGGATGAATTATTAGCAGCTCCTTTTGACCAAGCTGATAATGCAGAGAAGCAGAGTTTGAATGCAAAGTTTGAGGCGTTGCTTACAAAAGAAGAAACCATGTGGGTTCAAAGATCCAAGGCTTTATGGTTGAAGGCCTAAGATAGAAACACAACATATTTCCATCGCCGAGCATCAAATAGGAAACAGTGTAACACTATTAAGGGTCTGCTCAATTCATATGGTGATTGGGTTATAGACATCAAGGATATTGAGAGGGTGGTCACTTCTTATTATAGCTCTCTGTTCTCTACTGTAAGGGTGAATTATGCCGCTTTGAATATCGTTTTGAACGCTGTTCAGTCTCGGCTAACACCTGCGATGAATGTGGAACTTTTATCTCCATATTCAGATTCTGAGGTAAAAACTGCCCTCTTTCAAATGCACCCATCCAAGGCTCCTGGCCCGGACGGCATGTCACCTTTCTTTTTTCAGAAATATTGGCATGTTGTTGGGCCTGATGTTTGTACTGCAGTTAAATCATTCTTGTCATCTGGTGTCTTACCTGCTGAGAATAACTTTACTCATGTAACCTTGATCCCTAAAGTTGCTGAGTCTAAAAACATGATGGAGTTACGTCCAATAGCACTATGTAATGTTTTGTATCGAATATGCTCTAAAGTTTTGGCTAATAGGTTGAAACGGATTTTGGATTTTGTGATCTCACCACTTCAGAGTGCGTTTGTACCGGGGAGGTTAATTTCAGATAATATGTTGGTGGCTACGGAAGTAGCCCACTTTCTCCATATTAACAGACGTGGGGAGGATGATCACTTTTCTCTCAAATTGGATATTAGTAAGGCCTACGATCGCCTGGAATGGGGGTGTGTGAAGCATATGCTTCTTCGCTTGGGTTTTGTATCTGAATGGGTGGAATTGATTATGACCAGCCTGAGTATGGTGAGCTATTCTTTTCTAGTGAATGGGGAAGTTTGTGGCTTTGTCAAACCTAAGAGAGGAATTCGATAGGGGAACCCATTGTCTCCATATTTATTCATATTATGTGCTGAGGGACTTTCTTCTCTTATTCATCATTTTGTTCAGAATCAGTGGATTAAAGGTATGTCCATCACCCCCACTGTTCCAACGTTGCATCATTTGTTATTTGCTGATGATAGTTTCTTATTTGGTACGGCTATTGAGGAAGAGTGTCAACAGTATCGTAATATTTTATATACATATGAGATTGCCTCTGGGCAGTGGGTTAATCTTCAGAAGAGTAGTGTCGCCTTTAGTAGACATACGGATTTGGATAGGCAAGTTTATCTGGCTAGTATTCTGGGGGTGCAGCGGGTGGATAAACATGACCGGTATTTGGGACTTCCTACACATGTGGGGAGAAAGAAAACGGAAGCGTTTAGCTTCTTAAAAGAGAAGCTTATCAAGAAATTGGTAAGTTGGAGAACAAAGCTTCTCAGTGGTGCTGGTAAGAAGATTCTAATTAAAGCTGTCGCTCAAACAGTTCCTACTTATGTTATGAATTGTTATCTGTTGTCTATGGGTTTGTGTGATGATCTGCAACAGTTGTGTGCTGGCTTCTAGTGGGGAGACACTAATGAAAAAAATAAAATTCATTGGCGATCTTGGGAGAGACTATGTGTTCCTAAACATGACGGTGGAATGGGGTTTAAGAATCTTCATTGGTTTAATTTGTCTATGCTAGCCAAGCAAGGATGGCGGTTAATGCAAAATCCTAATTCCTTCATTGCAAGTTTGCACAAGGAAATTTATTTCCCTACTGGAGATTTCTTTAATGCTGAGTTAGGGAATAATCCATCCTTTTCATGGCGTAGTATTCTTTCCAGCGAAGGAAGTATTGAATCAAGGACTGCGTTGGAGGATTGGTTCTGGGGAAAAGGTTGATATATGGAGACATAAATGGATACCTGATGCATTTCCTCAATGCCCTTCTTCTCCTCCTAGGGGAGAGGCTCTGCAATTTGTCTCGGAGTTGATTGATCCTATCCACCGTGTTTGGGATGTGCACAAGTTGAGATTATTTTTCTCTCCATCAGATATTGATCTTATCTTGTCTATCCCACTGAGTCGAAGAGCTACTACAGATCGAGTGGTATGGCACTTTCATAAAAAAGGTATGTTCACTACAAACAGTGCTTATTTTGTTGCAAAAGATATTGCTTTGGGAGCTGTCTTAGCTCCTCCTATACCGGTGGATCCGTTGGCTAAGTTGTGGAAAGCTATATGGGGAGCTAGGGTTCCATGAAAGGTGGCAGTGCATGCATGGCTAAGTTGTGGAAAGCTATATGGGGAGCTAGGGTTCCATGAAAGGTGGCAGTGCATGCATGGCGAAGTTGTGCAGCTATTTTACCTATCAGAGCCAATTTGCAACGAAAAGGTTATATGGGTGATATGGGATGCTTGTTGTGTCACCATCAGTTGGAAGATAGCATGCATCTATTTTTTCACTGTCAATATGCTCAAGAGACATGGAATGCTGCATCTATTAATCTTCAAATGCCTGCTACTATGACGTTCCAAGAGTGCTTCTTGCACTTAGCGAGTTATGTGTCCAAGGAAGCTTTTAATCAAGTTCTTGTGATTATGTGGGCTATTTGGAAGAATAGGAACAGTTAGTTGTGGGATAACACAAAATAGCGACCAAGCGAGGCTTCTATGCTTAGTTTGGGATCGCTTCAAGAATTTTCTAAAGCCAATGAATTAGGTCTCGGAGGTACCAGACCTCAGCATCACACATGGACAAAACCTGAAATTGGTTAGAGGAAGTGTAATTCCGATGGTGCTTTCATGGCTGGAACAAGTCGAGGTGGTAGTGGGGTGATCATACGGGATGAAAACGACCATTTTAATGCTGCAGCGAGGCGACCTTTTGCTCAGATCACATCTTCTTTCCATGCAGAGTTGAATGCCTTGACTGAAGGTATGAAGCTAGCTGAGATGTTGAACTATGAACAGATTATTTTTGAAGTGGATTGTGTACTGCTTGTGCAAGCCTTGGTGCAGCAAGATACTGATCTGTCAAGCTTGGGTATTCTCATTACAGATGTGAAAGATATTATGAATAGGCATGTAGACTTTAAAGTAGTTCATGTATCACGTGAGGCTAACAAAATAGCTCATGTCTTGGCTAACCATGCTTTGCACTCGAATGAGAGTCAAAGTTGGTTTGTTGTTGCTCCCGATTGCATTAAGGATGCTATTCTAAGTGATTGTAATCACTAATTGATTCAATGAAATTCAGTTAAAAAAAAAAAACCGAATAAGAAGGTTTACTGTTCTCAGTTTCAACTTCCGACTTTAGAAGACAGCCATGGTAGTTCACATAGCCTAGTCGGAAGATAAACCTTACCTCTACACTTGATTATACACAAAAAGCAAATGATTCTACAAACATAAATGATCTGAAAAAGAAAAAAAAATTAAAACCAGCAAAAGAAAAACATATATTACTCAAAAGCTTGTTGACAAAAGATTCAAAACTACTTCTACCATTCCTCCACCAAGTTAAAACTAAGAACCTCTAAAGAACAGGAAGCTTTAGAGAACAAGAAGCTTTTGAGGATTAATTCTCACTTACTTTTCCAAAATATATAGAGGTGTTTTAGAGAAACTGAAATTGAGAGGAAATCATTGTGTCTTTTCATTGATAATAGGGCTCTCTTCATATAGAGGATAACAATGTATAGAATTTCAATCATACAAGGAAAGTAATCATACATTGAATTGGAATCTAGATCCTTCTAATTAAACCATATTACCACTAGATCAAGTAACTTAGAGTTTGGGCCAAACACAAATTAGGGTTTACTTGAACACTCCCCCTTGTGTTGCCCAAACACGATGCTTCTCTCGTTGCCTTATTAAAAACCTTGCCTTGTAACAAAAATCCAGTGGGACAAAAATAACCTCGGTCGAAGGGGAAAAAGAGCACAACACACCCTTCACATTTAGAGGTGAACATGTAGACATCTCCCCCTGATGTCTGCGTCTCCCCCTGATAACTACGATCATGGGAGTTCAGATAATTTCCACAAGCCAATTCTTGCCACATGTTTCTCGAACGTGGATTTGGGCAATGACTTAGTAAACAAGTCTGCCACATTATCCTCATATCTAATGTAGTTCACTTTGGTATTTGAGGAGAGTCTGTTGTTGCTGATTATGCTTGGTGTTGTCGCTTTTTATGTAGCCTTGCTTCATTTGTTCAAAACGAACAACATTATCCTAAATGCTCGTAGGCTCATCTTGTGGTAGACTTCAAACCACAATTGTTCGAACATGCGTGATTATGGATCCAATCCATAAACATTCACGAACCACTTCGTGAAGAGCAATAATCTCTGCATGGTTCTAAGATATAGCGTCGATCTGTTCTGTAGACCTCCAAGATATCACGGTGTTTTCCCATGGTGAACACTTAACTAGTTTGGGAGCGACCTTTGTGTGGGTCAGAGAGGTACCCAGCATCAGCAAAACCTTCCAAAACACTTATATCGTTTTGGGATGGGATGGGGATAGAGAATGCAGGCCAGCGTTGGCGGCGTTTCTGGTGTGTGATGGGTCCGAATCCATCTTCTCTCTGTAGGGATAGAACAAGCCCATATCAATCGTACATCTTAAGTATTGGAAGATATATTTTACACCAATTAAAATGGCGTCGCGTTGGTGTAGAGCTATACCTTAGCTACAAGTTCACTGCAAACGAGATGTCCGGTCCTGTGTATTGAGCTAAGTACAATAATGCGCCTATTGTACTAAAGTAAAGCACTTCTGCCTCTAGCACATCTTCGTTATCATCCTTCAGACGAAGAGGGTCATTTTCTAGATCAAGACTACGGACGATCATGGGGGTGCTTGAAGGTTTGACTTTGTCAAAATGCCTAAGCATCTATAGACACGATGCTCAAGTTCCAAACTGAGACATAATCGTGTTCTCCCATAATCCTTCATCTCAAAATCGGATTTCAAGTGTTCAGCGGTTTCCCTTAACTCTTTAAGGGCTTCTAATGAAGATCATGTCCAACATGAACCGCGATGGAATCCGAAACTTGTTATGGAAACGCGTGGGCATATCCCTTCCCAATCAAGTAGTCATTTTAGCGAGCGTTTCAACCTATTTTTAAACGCGCTTCATGGTCTAGAGCCACTTGACTTAGGTAAATGAAGTTCACTATGAATCTTCATGTATATTCCGTATCTAGATCCCTATAGAGATACGTAGTGACCACATTTGTAAGCTGCATGTTCAGTTAGTCGGAAACTACCAAACTGACAGGGTAGTGAAGTGCAATGACATCCATTACGAGAGAATATGTCTCATCATAGTCGATTTCAAGGCGTTTTATGAGAAGCCTTGCGCCATAAGGCGAGATTACCATATCTTTTTCTTACTACGCTTTCTAATGAAGACCCATTAGTCAACAGGTTTTATGTTAGGAAGTGTTGGCATCACTAGCTCGAAAACCTTCCTCTTCGTTAGAGAATCCATCTTAACCTGGATCGCATCTTTCCATTTAGGCCATATTTCTCTACGTTGGCATTCATTCATCAACGGAGCGTGGTTCGATATCATCTGACTCAACAAACTCATGTGCAACGAAATGCGCAACTACATCATCAATTATGATGGAGTTTCTATCCCACGTCTCAAGTACACTAGTATAAGTTTCATAGAGCTCTATATTCTCAGAAATAGGTTCTGATGTTGAGGCGTCCCCTAAAGATAACCCTAACCAGGAAGATTCTCATGAGATTCTCATGAGACGGATTTTGAGTCTTGATGATCAAAGGATTGGAATGTGCCTAAGTGTCATTCGAACCTACTGGCCTCCCACGCATTCTAGCTGGGGCCATGACCTGTAACGGCAGAGTGCCACTCCCTTTGGCGTTGGCTCCATGCCTACCTCCGTGTAGGGTAGCGCTACGTCCTCTCGTAGGGACGTCCTTCCTTGCAGGCTTGTTTGCAGCATATTTGTGTGATCTCGTCACTTTAACAGGGATCGAGATGAGACATAGTGGGGACAGGCCACGAAAATTTCTGTCGTTCCTGCGGAACATCCGTGTTCTTATCTCCCCATAACGACGGGAAGACTGTCTCATCAAAGTGACAACCCGCAAATCTAGTGGTAATGAAATCGCCTTGCAAGGGCATTAAGTGGCAGACGATTGTTGGAGTCTCAAATCCAACGTAGTGCCCATTCGTCTGCAAGGACCCATCATAGAGTGTTGTGGCGGCACAATTTTCACATAAATGGCTCACTCAAATATGTGTAAGTATGATACTTGTACCCAGTCACTAGCTGTAACGCAGAGGTACATTGAGTGGCGGTGGGTCGTAGACGAATTAGGGTAGCTGCATGAGATATTGCATCACCCCAAGCGGATATAAGGAGATTGGTGCGCATTACCAATGTCTGGACTATCATTGTAGTCGTTTCCGCAAGACCATTTGGGTGTGTACATGGGAACATGATGTCCAACATTAGTCCCATTGCAATTTCCATCGAAAGTCTTTCGATGTAAACTCTCTAGCATAGTCAAATCCAATTGACTGAATATGATGATCTGGGGAGTGAGCCCGCTGTCATATGAAATGTGCTAGGAGTGTAGCATAAGCAGCATTTATAGGTGGACAATGGCACAACACGTGACCAGCGTGTTTGCGTGTCAACCAACATCATGAAATATTTAAGCGTCCGCAAATTGGTTGAATCAATCCACAGAATCCATGAATTCTATGTAAGAATAGAATGAGTATGTTCATTTCCTTTTCATAGGACGGTCTTAGTCCTAACTTCCCTAAGGAACGGGCTTTCTAAAACAAGCGAGAGGCTTTAGAAGCAACCAATGAGTATTTTGGTTAGGCCTGAGCGTCTGAAACACTATTTGAAACAAGTTGGTGATTGCAACATCACCTGGGGCGCCATCACCATGATGGACGCTATCCATGGCGTTATGGATAGGGACTACGCTAGCCCTAGGCTGGTGGTGGACGGAGGCGGTGCCCTTGGGGCGAATCATCCATATGACGAGTCCTTAGGATGATGGCTTTCGCCTTATTTGCCTCTAAGGCTGCTCTAGTTTCTTCCAAAGCTTGAGCTTGCTCAACAGTTAGCACTTCCTGGCTAGACTAGAGAATCGTATCTAAGATTCCATCGGCCTTGAGATGTTGGCGGATATCACGAACCCACCTGTGATATTCAGAGCCAGTTGTTCCCAATGGAGCAAAGTCCAATTTGTTCAGGTTACTCATCTTGAAAGAGAACAAGAAATTAGGGTTAGTTTAGGAGCGAAAAAGACTACCACGAAAACAAATAAAATTTCTGAGCGTAGCCGCTTCCAAGAAATTAGGAATTTCCGAGCGTAGTCGCTTGCAAGAAATTCGATTCCAAGAGGGGTTGGATTAGATTGAAACAATGATGTTTGCGGTCGATCGTTTTATCTCAACAAACTCTAAGTTTGGAGAACTCTACATGCTCCAAGCTTGGAGTGAGCACGAACCCCCACAGTTCAGCTTAATTTGGTCTCCCCTATGATAAAGAAAGGGGCGTAGAAGAAGAGAGGTTGCAAGTCCCCGAAAAAGAAGAGAAATTAAATTGAAAAACTCTAAAAAAAGGGGAACGTTTAGTAAAAAATACCTCGAAATAGGTCGCAGGAAAATTTGACTGGAAAAAGTTGCCGGAAAGTCACTGGAAAAGTGGTTGACTGGGGGTTGACTATTGACCAAGAGCTTACCGAGCTGTGGGTCCCTGGATGCTAACGTGGCAGACTGATGTGGCTGTGCTGATGAGGCAGTGGCGCTGACGTGGCAGACTGATGTGGCTGTGCTGACGTGGATGATGATGTGGCTGTGGGTCAGGTGTATCAGTGGGCCGGGTCAGGTCAGTGGGCTTCTGGGCTTTTCTTCTTTGTGTGTTTGACTTCTTTTCCCTTTTTTTGTTTTTTTTTTCTAGGCTGGGCTTGCTTTCTTCTCCTTTTCTTTTCTTCTTTTCTACCGGTTCAATATGCAGCTGCTTAGGAGGGCGGTTCACATCTTTTTAGGCCTGTTTTTGGACTTTTTCTTCCTGTTCCTGAAACTTCTGATCAACGGGCTTCTGCTATCAAAATTTGGTAGAAATAAGAGGTCTGGAAGATGGTGAACCGGTGGAATATTTGCTGCGAGTTGTATGGAGCTTCCTGTGGCCGGTTCAGTAGGTTTCCGGCTGGTTCTTGGGGTGCTGCCATCGGTTCTGGATTCCTGGAATTGAGTTCTTCAATGTGTGAGGTGGAGGCAGAAAAGGCTTCAAGGTTTTGTATTCAGATTCAAGGTTTTTAGCTTTTTGAATCAGGGTTTGGCTATTTGTTTCAGGGTTAGGGCTTCGTGCTGATAACGTGTTTTAGAGAAACTGAAATTGAGAGGAAATTACTGTGTATTGTCATTGATAATAAGGCCCTCTTTATATTGAGGATTACAATGTATAGAATTTCAATCATACAATGAAAGTAATCGTACATTGAATAGGAATCTAGATCATTCTAATTAAACCCTATTACCACTAGGTCAAGTAACCTAGAATTTGGGCCAAATACAAATTAGGGTTTACTTGAACAAGAGGCATATTTATACAACTTTATATGTCACGCCCCCGAATTTTGAATAATCAATTCAAATCCGAAACATGAATAATTACGATTACAAATAACGTCCTGAAATTTTTTTTCTCACAAACAACCACACTTCACACCTCTCAATAATACAATAACAAAATCCTCATGTTATTTATTACAGCACACTCTCACCAATTAAATTGTAAGGCTCAATGAGCTTAACTCACCTCACTATTACAATTTTTGTAAATCTATAACAAATACTCTAACCGGCAAGATCACTGCCGTGATTCTCCTGACCTGCAGGATTACCCGCTACACAATTTGAATAGTGTACTGGGATTGCAACAACACCAAACCCGGTAAGCTTTTGACAGCTCGTATGAGTAAACAAGAATGAACTGTTGATTTATTAAAAATACATTTCCTTTAACTCAAGTATAGAAATGTAGAAACATCACAATTACAATGACCACCACAAAACCACTTCACTTTCTCACTCTCATATATATAAATATATATATATATATATATATTATACACTTATGAGTCACTCCCCGTTACCCTCATAAGGTCACTCAACATTTGGCAGACAGACTAGAGCTCTAACTGATCGCAACCACCAGCCCGGCGTGAGAGCGTGGTTCACGATTTAATGCTATTAGTAACCACCAACTCGGTACAAGAGCGTGGTTCACTAACAGATGCCATGGTCACCCCTGTGACCTATTGATCTCCACAGATCAACAGTTTATTGTTTCTCAAACAATAAAACTCAACACCTCACTCAATATATAGTTTCCTCAACGCAACCCAACAATACATATATATTTCTCACATAAATAAAATATGTACATAGACATTCACACAGAAACGTCTATTAATATCAACCAAAGATCTCATGCAATAAAGCAATAAATTCCTTTTTATGCTTAAAATCATTTTCTTACCTATGAGCCGTAGCCCTATGAACCGTAGTCGATCGAGTTCATATTTTTCAAAACAATTATTTAATTCAAAACAATTTCCACAATTTTTTCAAAACAATTATTTAATTCAAAACAGTTTCCACAAATAAACATAAATATTTAGAACTTCGGTTCGTGAATGAACCATGTGCGGTTTACTCACATCTAATCCAGCTGCATCTTCTTAGCAGCACAACCACAATTTTACGAATCGTTCGCCAAATCATCCCGTCGATGAACTAATCCAATACGATCTTAACTTAGCCAATAACTCATAAACAAAATTAAACGACGATCCAACGGTCAGATCGAAATTAAACGATGATCCAACGGTCAGATCCTCACAGATCGCCCTTAGGATCATCCTCCTAATTTATCACGAAGATCCAACGGTCGGATCTTCCTGAATCTTCCTTATAAACATCTCCACAAAATTTTATGAAAATCCGACGGTCGGATTCTCACGAATCGCCTTCCAAAACACTAATTCACAATTATACGAAGATCCACTGGTCGGATCTTCACCCGTGACCATACAAAGTCATCGGGACACTCATACGATCAACATATCAAAACTACAAGTCCATCGGACGGTCCGATCTTCACAGATCACAAATCGAACGATTGGAATCGATCGAAATCGTAAAATTCATAACTAAATCATACGATATCCAAAAATTGCGTATAATATATCGAAATGATCGTATTGAAATGAAGAATCTAAAAATGTAAAGACATCACATTTTTGACCCCCGGAGGTGGCCGGAAAGGGCCGCCGCAGTTAGGTGCAGAGTCGCCGCCGACCACCGCCGATGGTGTCGGGGCCAGGCTGCTCCTCTTCATCTCATCAAGCCCAACCACTTTACTAACTAGCAAGAAGTTTGAAAATGAACGGAAGTGGTCGAAAATTACCTAGAACAGTTGAACTTGGCCGGAAATTTTCCAGAAACCGGCGAGAATTGCAGAAACTGGCGAGCTATGATTTCGACGTAACAACGTCAATATCAAGCCTCGATCCCTTCTGAATAGTTGTTAAGAACCTCAAGGCGAACTTACTGGTTCAAGAATCAAATAGAGATGCTCTACAGCTCGAGATATCTTGATCGAAAGTCTCGGTGGCCGGAAAAATTCCAGAATCCGGCGAGGACTCCGTTCCACTTTAAAACGTCAACAAATCGCTTCGATCCCTTCATAAAAGTTGTTCAGAACTTCAATCTGAGTTCACCAGCCCAAGAATCACAGGAAGAAGTGGTCTGTAACTCGAGATATCCGGATCGAAAGGTGGTTTTTCGATCTAAACCACTCGAGCTCCGACGAACTTGGAAACGTTCACTCCAGGTGCGATAATTCTCAGAACGTGATCAGTAGGTTGAGGCGAGTTCATAGAGCTAAGGATCGGAAATTTTGGTGACCGGAGCTAGGAGAAAACCGGTGTTGACTCAAAATCGAACTCAAGCTCCACCGCCGCGTAGCCGCCGTGTAGGGAGGAAAGGAGGCCACCAGTTGACTCATGGGGAGGAGGCGAACTGGTCTGGGCTTGGTTTCACTTCAAAAGCCGAGAGAAAATTGAGATGATTTTCGGTCGGGGACGAAGGAGAGAGCCGACAGTTTCCAATTTTGGAAACTGAATTTTTATTTTTGAAATTTTCCAAAAAAGGAAGCTTTATACTAAACTGGAAACTTTTTCAAAAAATCATAATTAATTCATACGAATTCCGATTTTTGCGTTCCGCATAAGCACGAGATCGTATCGACGAGCTCTACAACTTTCATGAAGGAAGTTTTCCCAAATTCTGTACGTAAAGAAAGTCGATTTCTTGAATTGAATATTTCGAGCTTTTTGTTAAAACAAAATGTTTCGGAACTTCGATAATTAAAAAAAAAAGAATTATTTCAAGTAACAATCATGCAAAAGCACTTTACTCACTCCGCACAATTTTACGAGACGAAAATGAAAATTGCGGTTATTACATTATACAACCCTAAAACTGGGCTCACAAGGAAAGTAATCAAACACAATTACAATCCTGATTCTATAGAACTAACATAATTCTATTCCTAATAGTAATCCTAAAATATATATGACTCACAACACTCCCCCTTAATCAGAACATCTACTAACTGCTCCTCAATTGGTACAAATAGGAAGGCAATCAGGTTTGCGTCCAACTTTTCCTTGATAAAGTGTCGGTCAACCTCCACATGCTTTGTGCGATCATGCTGCATAGGGTTATGTGAAATTTCAATGGCTGCTTTGTTATCACAAAACAACTTCATAGCTTTTTTTGGTTTGAACCCCAAATCCCGCAATAAATTACATAACCATAACAACTCACATACCCCATGTGCCATTCCTCTATACTCGGCTTCTGCACTAGATCTTGCCACCACCTTTTGTTTTTTACTCTTCCAAGTGACAAGGTTCCCTCCAACAAATGTAAAGTAACCCGAGGTCGATCTCCTATCAGTAATACAACCAGCCCAATCAGCATCAGTATAACCATTCACCTCCAAGCAGTGATGTTTCGAGAACATAAGGCCCTTCCCAGGAGTACGCTTTAGATACTGTAGGATTCGCACGACTGCCTCCATATGGTCTTCACTTGGGTTATGCATGAATTGGCTCACCACACTCACAGCATGCTCCAAATCTGGTCGAGTGTGACCTAAATAAATTAACCTGCCAACTAACCGCTGATACCTCGCCCTATTAGTCAGAACTTGATCAGGGTACTTTGCTAACCGGTGATTCTGTTCAATTGGTGTATCTGCTAGCCTGCAATCTAACATGCCCATTTCTGATAGTAAGTCTAGAACATATTTTTGTTGGCACAAAAAAATGCTGTTACTCCCCCTAGCTACCTCTATCCCAAGGAAGTATCTCAAGTCACTGAGGTCTTTCATCTCAAACTCTGAAGCTAACTGCTGCTGCAACTTCCTAATTTCCTCTCGATCATCACCTGTAATAATCATATCATCAACATAGATGATTAACATAGTTACTTTACCCTTCTGATGCTTAAGGAAGAGAGTATGATCCGAGTTGCTTTGTTTGTAACCAAACTGCTTCATTGCCTGAGTAAAGCGCCCAAACCATGCACGAGGGGATTGTTTCAACCCATATAGTGACTTCTTCAACCTGAATACAACATCTGTCTTATCAGCAGTCTCATATCCTGGTGGTAGACTCATATACACTTCTTCAGCTAAATCTCCATGCAGAAAGGCATTTTTCACATCAAGTTGCTTGAGAGGCCAGCCCAGATTAGCTTCTAAAGAAAGAAGCACCCTGATAGTGTTAATCTTGGCAACGGGTGCAAACATCTCATCATAGTCTACACCATACGTCTGTGTAAACCCTTTTGCTACCAATCTCGCCTTGTATCTACTAACTGAGCCATCTGCATCATGTTTAATTGTGTAGACCCATTTACATCCAACTGGTCTTTTCCCTTTAGGTAACGCCATCAGTTCCCAAGTGTTATTCTTCTGTAGAGCTTCCATCTCTTCTTCCATCGCTTTTGACCACTTGGGATCTCTTAAAGCATCCTGCACTTTTTTAGGAATAGATACAGAGGAAATTTGATGCACAAACTTCTCATATGACTTGGACAACCTATGTGTAGACACATAATTAGCAACCGGGTACCTAGACTTAGATTTAAAACTAGGTTCATATTTCTTTGGTGGTTTACCATGAGTAGAACGAGAAGGTAAAATAAAATTGGGTTCAGATATTACCTCACATTGACCTTCAAGACCTTGGAGTGCCTGGTTCGAGGGGAGAGATGAAGAAGAGGGTGAAGCTCTCGTTTCCAAGTCAGTGTCACTGTTCTCGAAAACGACGTCGTTTTGTCCTTGAGCAGAAACGGTGTTAGTCCCCTTCCCTGTCTCTTCTATTTCTGGCAGCCCACTCCAACCCAAAGCAGTCGGATCCTCTGGCTCGATGCCCGGTTGTCCACTCCGACCCAAGATAGTTGGATTCCAGGTTTTTTCTTCGATGAGCTGCCCGATCTGGTCGAGTCCTAAGCCTGCAGCGCTATCTTTTTCATTGTCCAGATCGGTGCTGCCAAGATCGGCTGGTAGACCGGGTCGATCTCCTTCTGTTTCGGCGCCTCCAGTCCTTGCATTCATTGCTGTGTCTTCTTTTTATTTTGATTGTTTCCTTTCTCTTTCTTCTACGTTTATTTCTTTTTCTTCTCCTTTTTTCCCTTCTGTTTCTTTTCTTTCTTTTACTTTTTCTATTTCTTTTCTTTCTCTTTCTTCTATTTCTTTTCTTTCTCCATCCTTCGTACTCTACCACTCCCTTTTCCCTATTTCTGTTCTTTCTCTTTCTTTTTCTTCTGTTTCTTTTCTTTCTGCATCCTTCGTACTGCTACCACTCCCACTAACCATCTCTTCAAAATAACTATATTGCTCCCCTTGAAGAGAAGGGTGAGTGGGGGCAAAATAGCAAGTGTCTTCGAAAAAAGTGATATCCATCGTTACATAGAATTTTTTGGTAGGAGGGTGAAAACACTTATACCCCTTCTGATGGGTCCCAAACCCGACAAAAACACACTTCAAGGCACGAGGGTCTAGCTTTGAGCGTTGGTTCTTAGGAATATGAACAAAGGAAATGCACCCAAAGACTCGAGCAGGAAGATTATGAAAAGAAGGAAGAGATACATGGGATGAGAGAACCTCAAATGGAATCTTATTTTGAAGAACACTAGATGACATTCTATTGATAAGATGAGAGGCAGTGAGAACTGCTTCTCCCCACAAATTCTTGGGCATATTTGCACTAAAGAGAAGTGAACGAGCAACTTCAAGGAGATGTCGATTCTTACGCTTAGAGACACTATTCTGTTCTGGGGTTTAAGGACATGTGGTTTGATGGATGATACAATGTGTACAAAGATACTCCTAAAACTCATTGCTCATATATTCCCCCCCCCATTGTCAGACCGAAAAATTTTGATGTGACCATTGTACTGGGTATGAATCATATTTTGAAAATTTTTAAAAGCTGGGAACATAGCATCCTTGGACTTTAGTAAAGCAATCCAAGAAACACGAGTACAATCGTCAATAAAAGACACAAAATATCGCATGCCAGAAGGAGTAGGATCCCGTGAGGGTCCCCATAAATCAGAATGAATCAATTCAAAAGGCACAAGACTTTTATTTGAAACACTCAAAGGTAGTTAACTCAATGGCTTTTGGCCAGTACACAAGTTTCACACTTAAAAGATGACTCTGAAATACCCAAAAACAAAGTGGGCATAGACTTTCTCATATTACTAAAGGAAGGATGACCAAGACGACGATGCCACAACCAGACTTCATTTAACAGCTGCTTAGAACTCGAAATCAAAGCTACTGGGACCTTCTTCCCTGGTGTTATCCCCGCATACATTCAATCTAGATGAAACAACCTCCCACTCAATTCCCCTCGACCCATTATCTTCCTTGTCTGAAGATCCTGAAATACAACATACATGGGAAAAAAGGTCACAGAGCACCGAGATTCAGTATTTAATTAGGGAACAGAGATTAAGTGATGTGACAAATCAGGAACATATAACACATTCCTAAGCTCTAAGTTTGGTGTGACTCTAACCGTTCCTATTCCTAAGATGGAAAAGGCTTCACTATTAGCATTAGTAACTTTGGACACTGGTGGGGTTGAGAGAGAGGTAAAGAATGATTTATTGTAAGTCATATGATCAGATGCACCAGAATCAATAATCCAAGTATCTTCCCCAACAAAGTCAGAGACAAATAAAGCCTTACCAAAGTTACCTCTTCCAACAAAAGAGACTGACGCATTACTTGGCTTCTGATCTTTTTCCTCCATACCGGGGATAGTCTGGGTTTTGAATTAAATTTGCAGCAGTGGTACGGCCCTGTTGGTTAGGTCCTGATTTATTCCAAGTATTTTGTTGATTCGGATACCCATTCAATCAATGACACTTAGTCCTCCAATGCCCATAATTCTTGCAGAAAGTACAATACGGTTGTGTTCCTCCTTGAGAACTTGGTTGTGGTCGAAGTTGTTGAGATGGTGGTACATACTTCGACGGTGAAGGTTTCTTTTGGACAGTGAGACTTGATAACTCCGAATGAATTGCTTTGGTGCTATCAAGTTGAGCCTCATCTTTGTGTATATATGCAAAGGCATCCTCAAGGGTAGATGGAGTTCCACGTCTGAGCAATTCACCCTTTGCACTAGCATGCTTGTCATCGAGACCATGAGGAAAAATATGCAACCTCATTAGATCATTTTCTTCATTGTGTAACTTGATGTCATCGGCATTCTTCATCTTGTTAGGGCGCCTTTGATCAATTTCCAACCATAAGCCTTTGAGGGCAGCATAGTATACTGCCACAGGCCACCCATCCTGAGTCATCATGAATGCCTTGGTATGGAGCTCATGTATTTGAGCAAAATCTGAGTCATTCAGATACAATTGCTTCAGAGTACTCCAAATTTCTGCTGCAGTTTCACACCTACTAATCAATTGTACTACCTCATCCGTCATGGCCTTGTAGAGTATAGACATCATGGCACCATTGTGTGTTTCCCACTTTGCATATCCCACATCCTCTTTATCCGGTGCCTTAATCAATCCATTCACATATCCCATCCTGTCCAGACCGCAAAGATGAGCGGTCATCATCTTCCTCCAAGTACGATAATTCATGCCATTAAGCTTGGCACCCCCAAATCCTCCTCTTGAGGATTCTTGATTCACAGATACCTCCACCTTCTGCACATCAGAAGTCACAATTTGCTTGGAACTTTCTTCTCCACCCATGATACTTGAGCTGCTACAATCTTCTCCCTTGATGCTGCAGAAGCAATGAAAAAAAAAAAAAAAACAAGACCAAAAATCCAAGATCGGATTCTTGGCTCTGATACCAAGTTAAAACTAAGAACCTCTAAGGAACAAGAAGCTTTTGAGGATTAATTCTCACTTACTTTTCCAAAATATACAGAGGCATATTTATACAACTTTATACAACCCTAAAACTGGGCTCACAAGGAAAGTAATCAAACACAATTACAATCCTGATTCTATACAACTAACATAATTCTATTCCTAATAGTAATCCTAAAATATCTATGACTCACAACACACCATCCTTTGTATCTGTACACATTTCTATCTATTTTGAGTTCTTTCTAATTATTAACATAATTTCTTTTCTCATTGTTCACATAAACTGCATACAAAGTTTTACAACTTAGCCATCAAGTTTTGCCCATATTGAGCCAAAAGATCAATACAGAGGAAAAGCAAAAACAAAGTCGATAGAGAACTGGCTCAGTTTCACTTCTAAAAGCTTGACATTGAGCTCCAAAACTCAATCAAAACTCTCAGCCTCACACATGAGGCAGAACAATGTTAGGTGGAGTATCAGTGAACTATGCTTCAATTAATTGCAACAACATTTTCTTGTCAAGTTGTGAAATTCAACATACAAGCGGCAAGAGGAAGTACATCAAACCAGAGACATGGTTTCCTTATGGTGGACCAGCAAACAATTATGCAGGCAATTTCAAAACATTGAATTCTGAGTTTGCTGACTACGATATGAGGATAGATGGCATATGCTCTTCCATGGTATCATTGATATCTTAACAATATGTTACTAAGATAGAGGGATTATTCAGAGCACCGCCGTGCAATTCCAATATCATCAACAAATATTAGTATCCATTGACACAAGTGAACCAAGAAGTTCTCGTTTTGGCGTAAGGCGTCTTTGGGTTCTTCTGCTATTTTCTTTCTTTGTTTTGATTGTATATAGAATTGATAAGAACAGTACTCCTTATTCTATTATTTTTCTTCCACCGTTTTATCTTTTTAGTTTTTGTTGATTTTGATTTTTTAAATTGGGTTTTTGTTCACTTACCCTAATTCTAGAGATTTTTTTTTTCACTTACCCCATTAAGTGTTTTTTAATTCACTCTTACATGTGAAGACTCTAATAAAGTCTTTCCTAATACCCAATTATGTTTTTGTTATTTTTGTTTTTAGCTTATTTTTGAGACCATTTTACCCTCACCCCTTGATTACATGGAAAGAGAGAGAACACATATGAGACTTCGCCGGAGTCCCGTCACCGGCAGCGGGATTCCGGTCACTGATCACTGGATTCAGGCCAACTAGCCGGATTCCTGCCAACGGTTGCCGGAATCCGGTCGCCGGCCACTACCCACCGAACTTCTCTGAAAACCTCGCTGGAGACCCCCAAAGTGGTTGTCGGAGATCTCATTGGTCGCTGGAGAGATTTATTGCCCCCAAATAGAGGTCTATTGCCCTCTAATAGAGGGGCAATAGAGGCCTCTATTGCCCCTTGATTACAGGCATTTTTATGCGTATAATTATATCTAAAACACTAGTAATAAGCTAATCCTCAAGTCAATTATTATGTAATTAATCCATTTTTATTATTTCGTAGGAAATAAGCGGAGTTACGAAATCGGGATAACCGACACGAAAAAATAGAGTAAATGAGGATTTTCTACCACATGACGGGAAGGTCAACCATGAGTCGGCGTGCGGTCAAGATACGCAGAAGTAATTTAAGAAAAAGAAATAAATAAAAGAAAAGGGAGATAACAAGCTTAATTAACCATTAGTTTTAATTAACTGTGGTTAATTAAGTGCTGCACGTTGCTTAATTGAATGCATTGGAAACCAAAACACGGCAGCAGCACATTGGTGGTTTAATTAAGCATGATGTTTTAATTAAACATAAGAAGCACAGACTTTTCTTCCACGCACACTAGCTCTTTGGCACGTGCTCATTGGAGCAAATCTTGTCCATTCCTTCTGTCCTTGCCATCACGTGGACGGCCACCAATGATCATTCAATCCCACTATATATCTATCTCGCACAGTAACATCAAGAAGGAGACCAAACCCTAACAGAAATAGCGCCGCGCACCACACACACAAAACAGAGGCAGCCCCTTTGGGCTGCTCTCTCTCTCTCCTCCTTCTCCTCCATTTTTCCTCTTTTCTTTAGTTTTATTTTAGAGATTTCATGGATTTACTCACACAAAGCTTCAAGGATCTATCAAAGG
>BDJD01001307.1:180525-193285 GCA_002564525.1 Rosa multiflora
TCACCATTTATCCAAATTTGAGATAGGAAATCACCACCTTCTACAACTACACAAATGTGTTGTCTGAAAGGTCACCATTTATCCAAATTTGAGATAGGAAATCACCACCTTCTACAACTACACAAATGTGTTGTCTGAAAGGTCACCATTTATCCAAATTTGAGATAGGAAATCACCACCTTCTACAACTACACAAATGTGTTGTCTGAAAGGTCACCATTTATCCAAATTTGAGATAGGAAATCACCACCTTCTACAACTACACAAATGTGTTGTCTGAAAGGTCACCATTTATCCAAATTTGAGATAGGAAATCACCACCTTCTACAACTACACAAATGTGTTGTCTGAAAGGTCACCATTTATCCAAATTTGAGATAGGAAATCACCACCTTCTACAACTACACAAATGTGTTGTCTGAAAGGTCACCATTTATCCAAATTTGAGATAGGAAATCACCACCTTCTACAACTACACAAATGTGTTGTCTGAAAGGTCACCATTTATCCAAATTTGAGATAGGAAATCACCACCTTCTACAACTACACAAATGTGTTGTCTGAAAGGTCACCATTTATCCAAATTTGAGATAGGAAATCACCACCTTCTACAACTACACAAATGTGTTGTCTGAAAGGTCACCATTTATCCAAATTTGAGATAGGAAATCACCACCTTCTACAACTACACAAATGTGTTGTCTGAAAGGTCACCATTTATCCAAATTTGAGATAGGAAATCACCACCTTCTACAACTACACAAATGTGTTGTCTGAAAGGTCACCATTTATCCAAATTTGAGATAGGAAATCACCACCTTCTACAACTACACAAATGTGTTGTCTGAATGCTTACCATTTTTCCAAATTAAACCAGTATGGTTTTAGTGTATATTCAGACAACAGAAAAAAAACTTATGTCGTCTGAAAAACTCAGACGACATAAAACAAAACTTATGTCGTCTGATGTGTGTCGTCTGAAGGCATTTTTGGCATAGTGTGATAAAAAGAATTTGTTGTGTGAACTAACAACCAACAACAAAAGAAAACAAAATTCTGTTGTGTGAGATTCATAACACACAACGGAAATAAAATCATCTCTGTTGTCTGAGTAACCAACAGACAAGGGAGATAATTTCACTTCGGTTGTATGTTGCTTCCCTCAGACAACAAAGAATGAGTTATATCTGTTGTCTGTTATTAGTTTCAGACAACAAAGAATAAGTTATACCCGTTGAGAGTTATGAATCTCACACAACAAGGAATCAATTATATCCGTTGTGTGTTATGAATCTCACACAACGACAAATTTCTTTTTCTATTGTCTGACTGTCCGGAGGCTTCCCTTCGCATGCCATACCAGTCACATGCCTGTGCAGAATTCACACAACAGAAAATGGAATTCTGTTGAGCAAAGCATTATCACACCAACGGTGAAATCACCGTTGTCTGATTTTTCAATCACACAACACTCACTTAGACCACGGTGAGTTTGGTCATCACACTACTAAAAAGAATTCCAATTGCTTCAGTTTTTTACTTCGGCATCCATTTCCATCGCAATTGATCACCAATTGCAACGACAAATTGTCCGTAGCGAATGACTTTTATTATTAGCAATGGTAACTCTTTACCGTAATAAGATTTGTTATTAATCGCTACGCATTTTCGTGTTGCCGTCGCAAATATAAATATATCTTTTTTTTTTTTAAACCAACTGACTCTCACTCCTCTCTTCCTCACTTTTCCACCACTCCTTTCCCTTTGTTGATCACAGACCCATGCCCAAGCTCGACTCCACTGCGCCGCCACCAAGCCCAAGGAGGCCAAGCTCTAGGGCGACCGCTTCAAGGAGGGCCTCACCGACGCCGTCGTGCGCTTCACTGATATATTCGAGCTCTTCACCAACGCCGTCAAGCACTTCACAGAGTCCATTTCCTTCAAAAAATCCCTTTATAAGCATGATATCATGGGCAGCAAGGCCCACGCCTCAGTGCTCCCCAAACAGGTCATTTACTTTCTTCATTTTTCAATTCTCTCAATTTCTCAATTTCTAGGGTTTGATTTGGTTACTATTAGGGATTCATCACTGTTGGGGATAGGGATAGCATTTATGAAGGGCTTATGGAGATTCAGAGGCGAATTAAGGACTGATAGGGAAGATGTGCATATGAACATTAAGGTGGCGCTAGAAGTTTCTGCTGGTGTGTGAAAGAATTGGAGAGAGATTATGAAAGAGATTGTCAAGTCCCTAGAAGTTTCGGGGAAGCTGATGTTTCCAATCTCCTTGAAGCAGGTTTGTGATGCTGGCTCATATCTGTGTCTGATTGTGTTCTATCTTTTCCTGGACTTGATTTGCAGATTAAGGGAAAGATTTTTATGTTGAGTGTAGCAATTGTATTGTCAAATATAATGGCCCTTTGATATCTGTTGTAGTTAAATGTTTGGATCACTGTGGCTAAGAAATTTGACATGCCTGATAATGATGTAATGCAGTCTGCATACTAGGATATGCATATTTCATTCGAGTAAGGTAATAAGTTATAAAGCTCAAAATGATAAGTTCAATTAGATAGTATAAGCTTAGACTAACTGGCTTAAGTATTGATAGTGTGGAACATTTTGGATCTTAGTTGTCAGTTTTCGGAAGACCATTCTTTTTGTTGATGTGATTCTTAAAGTTTGGCATATATTGGGATTGTTGCAGTATGTGTATGGTGAATAAATATGCAAGCTGCTTCACAAATCTTCTATAACATTTTGCATAACATTTTTACTCTCAAGTTTATTTTGCATTTCTGGTGTTTTTGTTTTTCAGTAAATAGACCCATTTGCAATGCCTATGAGATTTTGCAGGTCCACCAGTCAGTTCAGGAGACTAACACAGATGATGGTGAGTTTGGTTTTGACTGCAATGTAGTTTGATATAGCATCTGTTCTTTTTACACTATAAGCCACAATGCTGACTGTTATGTATTGGATTTAGGGATGGTTTGCAGATCCCCAATCTGAGCACGACTCTTTATCATTTCATTTTCGGCACTATGGTGTGCCTCTTCTTGGAAAGGTACTTTTATTTTTGAGCTTGTTAGTTTCTGTTCGATTTCTTATACTAGTTTTGGGATTTTTCTGTATTTTGATTTACATTTGTAGTGGATTTTCAGGGAATTTGAGCTTAATATTTGTCAAATTTTAGTTTTGAACTGTGATTCTATTAAGAATTATAATGGGTTCGAGCTTCAAACAATTTTCAGATTGTAGAGGTTTTGGTTTGGGGTATAATTTGTTGACTGTAAGCTTGCTAGTTTATGCCATTTGATTTTGGGGTTATATGTGTTTCTTTGATTTCCTGTTGGCATAATTCGAATTGTCGAGCCTATACCGCTTATTGACAATTTTTGTTTCCTCTTGCAGCAAATGCTTGTATATGCTATTGCTTAACCAGTTTCTCGAGGCCGTTGTTATTACTGATTGGAACACTGGGCGAGCCAAGGGCTATGGTTTTGTGAGTATACTGATTCTTTTCTATTCTTATTCAATCATGATCATTGTGGTGACATGATAGTTCACTAACTTCACTCCAGTGCCCTAGGCTACCTATGAGTTATGGTATGGTGCATTAGAAAGTGTCTCTCTTTCTAGTTTTGCATTTGTAACTTAAATATTACACCAGCCATGCATTTTGCTATTACTTACTTTTAGTTGAATTCATGGATGCCAAGCCATTGCTTTTAAAGAATGAGCACGTACTAGTCACACAAATACATGGTGTGCAAAGTGCTGGATTAATTAATTTATGTCAACTAGATAACTAACTATAAAATGGACAATGTTTTGGAAGTAGTCAGCACACTTTCAGCAAAATGTCTACAGAGTAACTTGCTGGATTTTGATATTTGGAGCAATGATTGAAGATTGATTTTCTTTTATGGGGTTTCAGTTAGTTTTTGGTTCATGACAGATCCAAAAGACTGAACTGTGTATTTGTTAAGAAGTTTTGGTGTGGAGTACATTTGGTTCACTGTTATCTGATTTTTTTTTTCTTCTGTTTTTGCAGGTTGCCGGATTTTGTGTTGGGACTTGGTATATTTGTTTCTTCTTTTGCTTAAGATTACATACGGAAAACATACACAATATTTTGCATCTTATATTAGTATATTACTCTTAGTCCAGGCTTTAAGCTTGTCACTTTGATCATCTACTTTGAATATTTTCCCTTCTTGCTCATCATTTTCAGGGAACCTTTGCATAATGAACAAATTATCTGACCCCAGTTGATGCTATATATGTGCGTGCTGGACTATATTGTCTGATGCAGTTAGGTGAGAGATCAAACTTAAGTCGTATGCATATGTATGTAATGCACACTGCTTTGCACTAAACAGTACCCAAAATTGTCTTTTGATAGTGCAATTAGTTATCTAGCACTAACTGCAGAACACTCTGTACAATAGAAAAAAGAATTTCCTTTCTTTTAGAGTCAATAAGGTATCTTTGTTCTTAATCCTTAATTTGGTTTTAACATCAGTAGATATGTATCTTTTTTTAGCACTTGCCTTTTCTCATTAAAATGTCATGTACTAAATCTGACATTTTTAAATCAAACTGTGGTTATCTTCTTTTTGTTTTGTTAGCATTCCTTGATGCAAGTAGATTTCATGCTCTCGACTTGTGACTAGATTATTGACTAGAGTCAATTGTCATTTTTAGGAGGAGATGGGGCAGATGCAGACAACGATTCAACTACCTTTCGTAACTTTCAATATGCTAAAGAACAGCTTGAGTAATTCGTGGTTGTTCGATTCAACATAGTATAAATATGTTATGTGATTTGGTGTAGTTTATGAATACCTGGAATGTTTATGAGTGGCATTTTGTACGTTTATGACATTTTGTATTGGATCATTTCATTAGATTTATTGTAAGTTTACAATGTTAATATATATCTTAATAACTTTTGCATGTTCTTAATTCACATCATTTTTTTTTAAATGAAATATTCTGTTGCGACGGCAAAGTATCCGTTACAACCAATTCACCCAATTGTTTTTTTTTTTAAATGAAATATATTTTTGCGACGGCAAAGTACCCGTCGCAAATAGTTTAGCCATTGCGACGGCAACAGTTTTCCGTCCCAAATACTTTTTGCAACGGAAATTTAACGTCACAAATGGATCTTGTGATGCCACCTATTGCAACGCTAACATTTCCGTCAGAAAAAGCATATTTTGCCGTCGCGAAAAGTTTTTTCCATTGCAAAAGCTCAATTTGCCGTCGCAAAATAGGCGTCGCAAAAGCAATTGTTTTTAGTAGTGTCACACAACACAAAACCACCGTCGTCTGATGGCTTTTTTGTAGTAGTATACTTAGTGTTTTTGTCACCCCAATCAAATTTTTCATGAAAATTTATTTACTCTAAAAAATAAATAAAAATAGCATATATGGAGTATTATGTAAAACTGGAATTGGTCTACTCATTTTATTCCATAGTCCCTTTATATTAGGAGAGAATTACAATGGAAACATCAATTACAATAATGATAGTAAATGCTGATTATAGCTAGCTCATTCCTTGATTCCCTCTTCGTCAGTTACTTTGACGAAGACACATAATATATTTTTCCTTTAACATATCAATATTTCTAGTAGAATTGTCTACTGGGTATAGATTTGTTTGATGCAACCAACAATGTTTCCATCAAAGCAAGATAAAAATTAGCGGAATATCGAGCCAACCATGTTACTCTTCAGTATTATATCAAATAAATTGGGCTCGATATGTAGGCGAAATTTAGATTCTAGAATCGATTGCTTAAGATATGTAGGTCCTAAATTGTGAGACTAAGGATCACATAATCGAAGAAAGTGTTTCCTTAATTGATGTGCCAACTGGCCCCAAAATGTAAATTAATACATAAGTTGCTCTACAATATGTGTCTCATTTAATCTTGGGATAAAATTCTACAACGCATGTTACTCTTTTCGCAATTACAGGAGTAGATACATAAAGTTTAAATGTAGAAGATGCCCCAGGTTACGGATGAAGAGGGAGAGTGATGGAGACAAGAGGTAGAGTGATGCAATATTTGTAGTGTGTGTTGCAGAGACCAGTTGGGAGAAGTTGGATGTTTTCAACTTTTGGACTATGAGATCAAGTACTATAGATTACAAGCAAATGAAGATGGTATGCAAACATTGGAAAGGGCCAACTCACATGGTGTGAGATAAAGTCCTCTAGCTCTGTAACTCCCGTCTCTTAAGTACGTGCGTAGATGCTAGTTTGATTGGGAACACTTGGCTCCATGGATCCAAGAGGTAGACCATTAAACCAATACAATCTCAAACTCGTCATGGTGCAAATGGAAGATATTAAAGTTCCAACAAAAAAGGGGAGAAACATTTTATTTAAAAAAAAAAAAACCACCAGATCCAAAGTCATTACAAGTGGTAGTGTGGTACTAGGATTTTGTTTTTGTCTTTTGCTTCTTTTTTTTTTTTTGTCAAATGGAATTATGGGTTTTTATTTTATTTTTTAAATTCACTTTCAATTGTTATGCACATGTTCATTTTGGACCAAAATATGAATTATAATTATCCAAATTCGTTAATTTTGGATGATCGATTAATTTGGAGAGTATACGGTCACGGATAATCAAATTGGAAGTGCAGTTTGTTAGAGAAGTAGATTGCTTTGTAGGAGTTTGTGTTGTAGCCTTTTCATAATCCAATATTCACAACCCCTACAGGAAAACGCACTGGTGCAACAGGTCACAATTCAGTTCACTTCTGTCTCAGGCAAATAGGCGGGCCAGCTCCGGTCAGTCAATGTTTTTGTCACAGCGATGAAATTGTTTTGAGAGAGAGAGAGAGAGAGAGAGTAGTGAGGTTCCTTTCCAATCCATTCTATAATGAGAGTTTATTTACACTAAAAGAGAAATAGATCAGGAGTATCAACACTTCTCGTAGAATTGTCTACTGTATATAGATTTGTTTGATTCAATCAATAATGTTTCCATCAAAATAAAAGAAAAATTAGCGGAAATATCAAACCAACCATGCATGTTACAATATACACATTAGTATCTTTAAAAAAAAAAAAAAAATACTCATCAGTATTACATGATCCAGTGACAGAACTAGAATGCCATAATTGGAGAGGCCATTAATATAGTACTTTATATGATTTGGAGGGCACCATCAATTTTTGGAACAATTTATATATAAAAAATGGAATGAAGCCAATTATATACAATCATGTGGAAGCTTGGAGCGGCCATGGCCATCGCAATCAACAATGAGGCTCCACCATTGATTACATCGAATGAGTTGGAACTTGATCGAGGTTGTGCCGTTGTGGTATGGCAAATTGTTTTATTATGCTCAGTACAGAAGTGAAAATTAAAAAGATAAAACTCGACGCTATTTTTTACCAAATTTATGACATTACACAGTTGGACACCATATATAACCGTACAATCATCCCAAAAATTTCGATGCCAGATAATGGCAAGAGCTTTCCACTACTTTTAAGAGATAGCTTCAATCTAAATTTATAAAATTTTTACTTCTTTGCTACTGTTTGTGTGGACAGATAAAGCATGCATTATCTTCCTTAAGAGAGTAATAGACCTTTTTCTCTCGCTCAATCCAATATTAAAATGCATGTTCTCCTGTGAAAACCACGAGTTAGATACTTCTGGTGTTCTTTTATTGGCTACCTAAGTAAAAAGATGAGCCACAACTGGAGCAACGAACCATAAAATGCAGCAACACAGTTAAGGATAATTTCATGTGTGAAGTGACTCTAGGGATTAGCGGAACAAAGAAGACTCCTCCCTCTTATTCTATAACCTCAAATACTTCTAATTATTTTCCTATTCGAACAATATCATGCAAGTAAAGCGATACTAACAAATTAATTACAACGACATATAAGTTTTTGGATGATATTAGTGTTTTAGCTTCAATAACGAGGTCTTCTAAGTTGGGGGAAAATTGAAAAGAAACAAAACATGGAAATTTTGGCACAGAGAAATGTGGAGCTTAGACTTGGTCAATTAACTCTGTATGTATCACACTTTACAATTGATTCATATTCCAGGAAGACCTGTTAATGGGTTTCCTATATAAAATCCAATACCAGTAGAGTAGTATTTATTGCTAAATAAAATAATAAATTAATATATTATATTAAATATTCGGATAAGTATCTGACTATCTGATATAGATACGGTTAAGAGTGTGAAGAAATAATATCTAAGGTGTGAGCTCAATCTACGGCTCAGTTGGGAGCTATTCCTATTCAAACAAATGATAACCACACAATCATCATATGGTATGCATGAATGTATGTTCTATTCCCGTTAATTCACATAGCAAAATAAACTGAGTCTACATGTCCCATTGTTGATACCCAAAAAAACATGAGACATTACCTACACACATTTTAAGCCCGATAAAAAAATACATATGCAAACCGCATTCGGAAATACAAAATTACATATTTTCTCGAACCCTCATGCCACGCATGTGGACGCAGGCCACAACTACGCTCTTGGGGCTTGCAGAAGTGGGTGTGGTGTGGAAGGTTACGGAAACACATAATGCTCGTCTATTGATATAGTGTCATTGGTGATTTCGGTCTTGGGCCTGGAATCCAAGCCCGATGACTTAAATCAATAACGAAATGGTGAATATGAGATTTGAGCCAACATTTTCCTCAAAACCCAAAACTCAAAAGAAAAGAAAGCCCAAACCTTATTGCCTAAAACCCAAAAGAAAGAAAGCCCAAAACCCAACACCTTCTTCCACTTCGTTCTAGCCTTGTTTTCTCCCCAGCAGCAATTGGATACACATATCAAACCAAAGTCCCTGAGGCATAGAGATTCCTTCTGTCAGTTGGCGAGGAGGAAGCTTTGTGACCAGTTAAGAGATATCCTCCTCTTCCTTAAACAATGAGCCAACAGTTCCTAAACTTCCTCGTCCATCTCGTTCCAGGATTTGCGTCACCGCAGCTGCTCTGCTGCAATCGTTGTCCACTGCTGCAACAACTGTCTCTTCCTCCCAAAACTTCATTTCTCAAGTAAGCTTCTTTTTCCCTGGATTTAAGGCATGAATTATGTGTAGATTGAAGAAGAAATGCTTTACCCATAAACTATGCGTTCCCAATAGTCTATATAAAGGGAGATTTGGGGGAGAGAGCGGGAACCCAACATAATCGAGCAATATCCATAATACTTAGAAACACTTATAGAAAATCAAGCTTTCAAGCCTTTGAGCACAAAACCCAACTCTTAGCCATTTTCTCCCAAAACCTCCTTCAAACCCATCTTCCAGAAACCCAAATCCAGAAAACCCCCAAATTCTATCACCGCAGTGTGTTTCTAGCTCCCACACCATGCTTCACGCTGTCAAGCTCTATTTCTTTTTCCTATGATCTGAATCACATATAAAGTCTTCCCACTAATCAAATTATTGGGTTGATTTTGGCCTAGTCGATGTTTAATTCAAAAAGGACCCTCACACCCATACCATGTATTTTACCACGAAAGTGACTCAGAATTAATACTCAACTATATGAACTAACCCCCACCCAAAATCAATCCCCTAACCCTCTTTTGTTTTTCATCTTGTCCATGCCCCTTTCGCCAGTCCTGAATTACTCTTTCCATCCCTATACTAATTGCACATTAACAATGGGCATACCTTGGATTTGGTACCTACTAAGGTTATGGACTCCACTACGCAAAAGATGATTTCAAACTTTCTTATATCGATAACATTACACATATCATCATCACCAGGCCACCCTTATACTTCTTATGTACTCAATGGATGATGCATCAACTGATAATATATACTTCGCAATGTAATTGCATCAAATATTCATTCATTCATTCCATAACAAACATGTCAGGCAACATATATGCATACAATACAGTTGAGTAGAGGTTCCCCAGATCCCCCTACCTTGATTCCAAGCTATTGTATAGATACATATTCCTGCATAAAAAGTAAATATCCAAGTACAATTCACATTTCCTGTGCATAAGCATATAATTTATTTTAAACACAAAGCTATGATTCTGCCTTAAGAATAATCCTCAATATCGAGCTTATGTCCTAAGAAAATGTTACCTAAAATCTCAAGCCATTTAGATTTCATTTGAATTGCCAACTGACCAACCAAAATGTCTTAAAAATTTGTTATGACAAGAAACAGATATGGCTAGCAAATTTCATAACGACCTAAGTATCTCAAATGAATTTGGAAAATGGTGTCACAAGTTTTGTTGAAAAGATAAGAATATCTATGTTCAGTTTGTGGTCAACCGAAACAAGTTTGAGTAAAGATAACGTACTGTTCAAATGAAACAGAACAAACAGAAACATACGTGATCCGTAAAGCAAAAACCCCTTTTTTTTTTGTGTGTTTGTTTTGCAAAACCCTAAAACGATTTTGATACTTGTGAGCCTATGCTCTGATACCAATTTGTTAAAACCATATACATGCTCACAACATATGCACACAATCATAAAAGGGAATAAAGCTTACCTTCAGCAATCACTGGCATGGATTCCATCTTATGCAGCTGCAAACACGAACACTGAATATAGCCTTCTGTTACTTTAGAGTGGTCTACTGGCTATAAATTTGTTTGATTCAATCAATAATGTTTCCACCAAAGCAAAACAAAAAATTAGCAGAATATCGAACCAACAATGTTACAATATACTCTACAGTGTTACATCAAATGAATGTGCTCGATATGTGGGCGAAATTCATATTAGATTCTAGAATCGATTGCTTAAGTTAATATGTAGTTCCTAAATTGTTAGACTAAGGATCATCATAATCAAAGACTGTGTTTCCTTAATTGATCTGCCAACTGGCCCCAAAAAGTAAATTAATACGTAAGTTGCGCTACAATATGTGTTTCATTTAATCGTGAGTTACTCTTTTCGCAATTACAGGAGTTGATACATAAAGTTTAAAGGTAGAAGATGCTCCAGCTTACGGATGAAGAGGGAGAATGATAGAGAAAAGAGATAGAGTGATGCAATATTTGTTGTGTGCGTTACAGAGATCAGTTGGGAGAAGTTGGATCGATGTTTCCAACTTTTGGACTATGAGATCAAGTACTATTGATTCCAAGCAATGAAGATGGTATGCAAATATGGTAAGGGCCAACTATAATAGCCTGCACCCACTAGCTCTGTGCCTCTATAACTAATTTCTTCTCTCTATCACATGGTGAACAGGTGAAGGACGTAGATGCTGGTTTGACCGGCTCCATGGAGCTGATATGGTCTGTAACTCTCTTCTTTCTATCACTTGGTGAAGTACGTAGATGCTACTTTGACCGGTTCCCAAGAACTAATATGGAGAATGGCTTGGGTTCTTGGAAAAAAGAAGAGAAACATGTAGTCTTATTCATTTCTATGAGTTCAGGTTATTTCGGCCAAAGTGATTCGGTTGATGACATATTTTGGTTTCAAGAAAACAATAGGTTATATATATATATATATATATATATATATATATATATATATATAGACACACACACATACTTATATATATTTGTCTGTGTAGATTAATTGAATCAACTTTCAAATCTAACTACTTAAGCCCCTTAGTTATCAAGCCAATAAATATGCAATTTGTTTGAAGTGACGTATTCGTGCTCGTTTTTTCTAAAACTAAACATCTTTTATTACGGCTATATAAGACATAATTTAGTGCAGGGTGTGTACTTGCCCCTATGATATTGTTCCAGATTTCAAAAAAATAAAATTATATATATATAGGACCGTTCTGAAGAGGACGTCCGCAACCCAGAAAAAGTGCGGACGTCCCTCCTCTGGCTTTGAGAAGGCGGTGATGGCTGCTCTGCGCTTGTCGGACGAACCCTTTGAACATCCCAAACCACTTTCCAGTCGGGTGGACTCGCCGCACTATGCCAACAAACCCATCAGACGACAGACATTGACTGTCGTCTGATATGAAGAAAAGCTGTCGTCTATTAAGCTGATATCTGATTGACGTTCAGACGACGGGTAATGCCCGACGTCAGAAGTTCACTCAGACGACAGACACCTAAAAAAAATCTGTCGTCTGAATGTGCCTAAATATGCACAAATTATAAGTATATGTGGTTAGACATCAAATAGAACGACAGTCAAATGTTGTTGTTGTCAAACTCTAGCAACAGACTTTACAAATAATCTGTTGTTTGTTTTAATCTGAGACGACAATAAAATGTCGTCTGAATGTGTAGAATTTCAATGTTCCTTTGCTAAATTTGTTGTGTGAACTTTATTGAAACAACATCCGCTGTTAGTTATCTATTGTATCTCTTGTTGTAAAAAGACAGTTAAATGTCATTTGAATGTGTAGATGCTTGTAGTGTCTTTGGTCTTTCTGTTGTGTGTACTTGTTTCAAACAACAGTTGTTGGTAACTTTCTAATGTTTAATATTATCAAAAAAGACATATATATAACTTCCAAAGTACTATCATATATCCCAATGATGAAAAAGTCATACTCAAATCATAAAATACAGTCTGTTAACAGCAGTATAAACTAATATACTCCATTGATAAAAATTTCAGCACGGTTGCTCCAACCTCCTCAAAAGGTCCTTCATGAAGGGTGTACTTGTCCCATGAGTAATCAGCAGTGTATCTACTGCCTTGGTCAAAGACATCACAACTTGTTTTCTACTTGCCTTCTGCAGACTAAGGATCATCTCTGCTTCCT
>BDJD01001307.1:197286-211525 GCA_002564525.1 Rosa multiflora
CATCCACAACTTAAATTAAATCCGGATGAGATCCACATCCATAATTAATATTATTACACACACATTCAATATAAATAAATAAGTCTCAAATATTAAGCAAGGTTCGTGGATTAAGCAAGATTAACAGATTACGTCGACGAAGATCACTCCACAGCGTCTCCCTCCAGGCTCCATCCTCCACTAGATCAGCCTCCCTTAAAAAAAATTAAAAAAAAATAAATCGTATAATATATGATTCAGTTAATTTTGCAATTAATTTTTTTTACAGAGAAAAAAAAAACTTAATGAATATTAATCTTGAAATAACATACCCGCACCCTCATCCCATGTTCTTGTGCCATCACCCTAATTGCTTCCTCGACCTCCGTATGATCTGCAACATTCCGCACTTTGAGCTCCTGGCTTCCGGGGATACCAACGAGGGTTTCCATCTGGGTCACTGTAGCAACTTCGACAGTCTTATACTCAAAGAGTGCTGCTACTGCATTTTCATATTCAGTAGCTTCGCTCCTGGCCTTTAAAAGGTCCGAAAAGTCCCTGGGGAGTTCTTCATAGGTCGGAGCTTGGTCGCTTGAGCAGCTGGAAAGTGTCAAGTTCGCCGACGAGGCAACACTGGCAAAGCGGTTTATGGCAGTCAGTTGTTCTCCTGTAGCGCCAATACAGAGACGCCCTTTCCATTTGGATCTCTCTTTCAGAGTGATAGCATTCGTGAAATCAGTGAGCGTGCGTGCAATGAAGACACAGTTTTTGCCATTGCCTCGAAAAAGAGTTGAGTTGAGATGATTGGCCTCTTGATCGATTAGGGAATCGATTACTGTAACTGGCCTCCTCTCAGTGAGACTCACCAAACTTTGAAGGATCTCTCTGCTGGACTCCATCGGAGGTTGAAAAGCACAAGAAAGAAAGAATAGGACTGTAGGAGATGAAGATCAGTGTAGGAGAAGGAGAAGATGGTGGTGTGGGATTCTTGGTAAACTAACTTTTTATACTAGTGTGTGAGAGTGGTTCAGTGAGGTAGAGTGTTGCAATATTTGTAGTGCGTGTTGCAGAGACCAGTTGGGAGAAGTTGGATGTATTCAACTTTTGGACTAGGAGATCAAGTATTATTGATTCCAAGCAATGAAGATGGTATGCAAATATAGTAAGGGCCAACTATAAAGCCTGCACCCTCAAGCTCTGTAACTTTCTTCTCTCTATCACATGATGAAGGACGTAGATGCTGGTTTGACCGGCTCGCTGGAGCCGATATGCTCATCACTTGGTGAAGTACGTAGATGCTACTTTGACCGGTTCCCTAGAACTAATATTGGGAATAGCTCGGGAGTACGTTCTTGGAAAAAAGAAGAGAAACATGTATCCTTATTCATTTCTATGCATGAGTTCAGGTTATTATGCCCAAAGTGATTCGGTTGATGACAAATTTTGGTTTCAAGAAAACATTAAGTTATAAATACATATGTACATTAATTGAATCAACTTTCAAATCTAAGTACTTAAACCCCTTAGAGCAGTGCTAGGGATCCCAAATGACATGGCAACTGCCATGTAATCACTTATGACTAGATAATTTCTTAGGTGTATTTATGAAAATTAATTCTTCAAGGAAAAAATTATTAGAAATAATATTGTGAATTAAATCTCTATTTGGCCAAACGAAGAAGATGAAGAACTAAATATGACCTGCAATCAAATAATCAAATTCCCCACAATCCCAATACTAAACCCTACAATTACAAGCCATCATCATCCAACTTTGATATAACCTGCAAGACTGTTAAGGGGTGAGCTCAATCTACGGCTCAGTAGGGAGCTATTCCTCTTCAAACAAACAATAACCACACAATCATCATATGGTATGCATGAATGTATGTTCTATTCCCGTTAATTCACATAGCAAAATAAACTGAGCCTACATGTCCCATACCATGTATTTTACCACGAAAGTGACTCAGAATTAATACTCAACTATATGAACTAACCCCCACCCAAAATCAATCCCCTAATCCTCTTTGGCTAGTTATCTTGTCCATGCCCCTTTCGCCAGTCCTGAATTACTCTTTCCATCCCTATACTAATTGCGCATTAACAATGAGCATACCTTGGATTTGGTACCTACTAAGGTTATGGACTCAACTACGCAAAAGATGATTTCAAACTTTCTTATATCGATAACATTACACATATCATCATCGCCAGGCCACCCTTATACTTCATATGTACTCAATGGATGATGCGTCAACTGATAATATATACTTCACAATGTAATTGCATCAAATATTAATTCATTCATTCATTCCATAACAAACATTTCAGGCAACATATATGCATACAATACAGTTGAGTAGAGGTTCCCCAGATCCCCCTACCTTGATTCCGAGCTATTGTATAGATACATATTCCTGCATAAAAATTAAATATCCAAGTACAATTCACATTTCATGTGCATAAGCACATAATTTATTTTAAACACAAAGCTATGGTTCTGCCTTAAGAACAATCCTCAATATCGAGCTTATGTCTTAAGAAAATGTTACCTAAAATCTCAAGCCATTTAGATTTCATTTGAATTGCCAACTGACCAACCAAAATGTCTTACAAATTTGTTATGACAAAAAACATATATGGCTAGCAAATTTCACAACAACATAAGTATCTCAAATGAATTTGGAAAATGGTGTCACGAGTTTTGTTGAAAAGATAAGAATATCTATGTTCAGTTTGTGGTCGACCGAAACAAGTTTGAATAAAGATAACGTACTGTTCAAATGAAACAGAACAAACAGAAACATTGTGACAATTGCAGAGTTTCCTGATGCAGACCCTCAACTTCGAAAAATCATAATTTAATCTAGAAAAATCCTTTTTATCAGATTCTAATTCTGAAATGATATTCAAGATGTCTACTAAAATTTTTATGAAGACTCCAACTTCAAATACCCAACCAAATCGTACATTTTTTGGTAAAAACGAAACTAGGTAAAAAACTCAGAAGAACTTATTTACAAAACGCAGACCTCTATTTTTAGCCTCAAACTTAAGCAATGAATTTTTAATGAAATTGTACGAAACTATAAAGATATCAAGCTTACATTATAAGCTTTCAAGAAATGTAAATGGTTTCTAAAATGAAGGTCTAGATCAAAAGATATTGTTGCTCAAAGTTAACTAAATGATAATAATGCAGAAACTTGTTCTAGCTTTCTCCAATGCGTACAAACTAATGTTTGAGGTTACTACTTAGTCTAAGGTTGTTAAACTGATTCATATAGGTTCTTTGATCACTCTAATATCTTGTTGTGAAGTCAAAATGATATTTCCAACCCAAACAGCAACCTAAGAATTACTCAGGACACCCATTCTTATGGAACCAGTTCTCTAATCATCTTGATTTGTTTCTACGCTTACATTCTGTTTGAAAATCATTTAGGTTACTAACTGTGTAAAAACTTAAGCCAGCTTAGACAAGAACTAAGCTAAACGTATGAACAAGAATAACAATTGAAATAGCTTATAGGATTGAATTCACGTTTTAATTCCTTTCATAATATCAATCAAACTACTCTTGTTAATTCCTCCTTCCTTCTCTTTAGGCATCTCGACGAAGATCACTCCACAGCGTCGCCCTCCAGGCTCCATCCTCTCCACTAGATCAGCCTCCCTTAAAAAAAATAAAAAATAAATAAATCGTATTATATATGATTCAGTTAATTTTGCAATTAATTTTTTTTACAGAGAAAAAAAAAACTTAATGAATATTAATCTTGAAATAACATACCCGCACCCTCATCCCATGTTCTTGTGCCATTTATAATAAAATCTGCATATAGATGTGTTTGTCCATACCTATCACTTAATGACTTGATCACCAAGCATTCAATAGATATACTTGTACAGTCCTATCTCTTAATAGGAACCTTCATCAGTAAGTATTGCAGAGATAGGTATGAAGCTCTTATCCCTATATAACTTAATGACCAAGGTTATATAGAAAAACATATATGAAGAAGATAAGCTTTATTTCTATAGTCTGGGGATATCCAAGTGAAGCAGTAGACTAGAAATTGAGTGATGCCACCTCCAGCTACTAGCTAGCTTAGTTTACAGATTCATCAACACCTATAATTTCTAACTTTGCATAATCACCCAAATAGAATACTTACTCACACTTGGATATGAACAATGACTAATAAGAGATTCATCATCCCAATCTTTCATTGTGCTACCAACACTAGGATCATATCACTCTTTTAGATTAGGGAATGCCGGCCACCTCCAATTCTACTCATACTATCAACATCTAATTACTTTGGACTATAAACTTAACCCATATAATATCAAGGTAGATACATGGCTCCCAAAGATTAATTCATTGCTCCATTAAGCTGTAGCTGCACTCTAGTTCTTCACATATATATATATATATAAAGGTCGTTAAACTAGTGTGGGGGGAAATGTATAAATTTCTAATGACTATGTCTAGCGTATGTGTACAAGGATACCATAATCCTAACTATAGTACCTAAGCACAACATCTAAATTTATCAATGCAATACAGGTTCACAAGCACAACAATCCAACTATATTGTCATCGAATTAGTATTTATAATTAGAATTTACATACTTTTATACAAGGACACAAAAGTTCCACCAATATAGTGAACTGGTATTTATCTTTCCTCATAAACAATCTTATTCATTTCTATGCATGAGTTCAGGTTATTACGCCCAAAGTGATTCGGTTGATGACAAATTTTGGTTTCAACAAAACATTAAGTTATAAATACATATGTACATTAATTGAATCAACTTTCAAATCTAAGTACTTAAACCCCTTAGAGCAGTGCTAGGGATCCCAAATTATTATACCAAAATAGTATCCCAAATGACATGGCAACTGCCATGTAATCACTTATGACTAGATAATTTCTCAGGTGTATTTATGAAAATTAATTCTTCAAGGAAAAAATTATTAGAAATAATATTGTGAATTAAATCTCTATTTGGCCAAACAAAGAAGCTTGGTGCCTAGTTGAATACATTTCTTTGGTAGAGAATCCTGATATTATTTCATGACGTTTTCTAGATGCTTATTGTAATAAGGGGTTTAGGATTAATGTGTCCCCCTTGTATTCGACAGTGTCATTAATTAAGGCCTGAGGGTATCCGCACCAGGCCTTTATAAATAAATAAAAATTAGGGATATGATAGAATTTAGTGCAGCGTGTGTATTTGCAACTATGTTATTGATGTTCCCGATTTCAAAATGCAAATTCGCAAACCAAATAAATACATAAATAAATAACATATATATATATATATATAATTGGTAACTAGTGGTATATATATATATATATATATATATAGTCTAATTTCATTCAATACCACTAGTTACTAATTGACTAATAACTACGTACACTCCCTCGTTAGAGCCAAATAGGGCCGGGATTGGCATCATCAATAATTTAGAGGGAGAAGAAAAACCTTTCACTTGGTGTTCATGAACTGATAAGAATGAAGAACCACAAGTTAGATACCTCTGGTGTTCTTTTGCTGGCTACCTATGTAAAAAGATGAGCCACAGCTATTTCCTTTGTGCTCTACTTGAACGAACCATAAAATTCAGCAACACAGTTAAGGATAATTCCATGTGTGAAGTGGCTCTAGGTATTACATTAATTACGCTCAGCAGAACAAAGAACACTCCTCCCTCTTATTCTATAACCTCAAATACATCAAAATATTTAGCTATTCCATCAATATCATGTAATTGATGCGGTAATTAAAAAAACTACCAGATCATCAGCAGAACAAAGAACACTCCTCCCTTTTATTCTATAACCTCAAATACATCAAAATATTTAGCTATTCCATCAATATCATGTAATTGATGCGGTAATTAAAAAAACTACCAGATCCAAAGTCATTGCAAATGGTACTAGACCTTTTTTTTTCTTTTCGGTCGAGGGAAATTGTTTTTTTATTTTCTTTAATCCACCTACAATTGTTATGCATATGTTCGTTTTGAACCGAAACATGAACTATAATGATCAAATTGGTTAATTTTGAATGATTGATTAAATTGGAGAGTATACGAGCACAGATAATCAAATTGGAAGTGCATTTTGTTAGAGAAGTAGAATGCTTTGTAGGAGTTTGTGTTGTCGCCTTTTCGTAATCCAATCCAATATTCACAATCCCTACAAGGAAATGCACTGGTACAACAGCTCACAATTCAGTTCACTTCCTTCTCAGGCACATAGGCGGGCCAGCTCCGGTCAGTCAGTGTTTTTGTCATGGCGATCAAATTCTTAATGAGAATTTATTTAATCTAAAAAATAAATAAAAATAGTAGATCTGGAGTATCAACATTTCTAGTAGAATTGTCTACGGGTTATAGATTTTCTTGATTCAATCAATAATGTTTCCATTATAGCAAAACAAAAATTAGCGGAATATTGAACCAACAATATTACAATATACTCTTCAATATTACATCAAATGAATTGTGCTCGATCTGTGGGCGAAATTTAGATTCTAGAATCGATTGCTTAAGATTTGTAGTTCTTAAATTATGAGACTAAGGATCAACTTAATCAAAGAATGTGTTTCCTTAATTGATCTGCCAACTGGCCCCAAAAAGTAAATATAAGAGTGTTTCATTTAATCGTGAGATAAAATTCTAGAACGCATGTTACTCTTTCCGCAAGTAGAGGAGTTGATACACAAAGTTTAAATGTAGAAGATGCTCCAGGTTACGGATGAAGAGGGAGAGTGATGGAGAGAAGAGGTAGAATGATGCAACATTTCTAGTGTGTTGCAGAGACCAGTTGGGAGAAGTTGGATGTATTCAACTTTCGGACTACTATTGATTCCAAGCAATGAAGATGGTATGCAAATATAGTAAGGGCCAACTATAAAAGCCTGCACGAGGGAGAGTGATGGAGAGAAAAGGTAGAATGATGCAACATTTGTAGTGTGTTGCAGAGACCAGTTGGGAGAAGTTGGATGTATTCAACTTTCGGACTACTATTGATTCCAAGAAATGAAGAAGGTATGCAAATATAGTAAGGGCCAACTATAAAAGCCTGCACCCTCTAGCTCTGTAACTCTCTTCTCTCTATCACATGGTGAACAGGCGAAGGACGTAGATGCTGGTTAATTTGATCGGCTCCCCGGAGCTAGTATGCTCTGCAACTCTCTTCTCTCTGTCACATGGTGAAGTACGTAGATGCTACTTCGACCGGTTCCGTCGAGCTAATATGGGGAATGTCTGGGCTTCTTGGAAAAAAGAAAAAGAGAAACTAGTATTCTAATTCATTTCTATGAGTTCAGGTTATTAGGTCCAAAGTTATTCGGTTGATAACATATTTTGGTTTATACGTACAATAATTGAATCAACATTCAAATCTAAGTACTAAAACCCCTTAGTTATCAAGCAAATATGCCATTTTTTTTGAACTGATATATTCGTGCTCATTTTTTTCGAAAACTAAGTTAACAACTAACCCTGAAGAAAAAAAAATGAAGAGAGTTGAGAGTTTTTTCTCTCGAAAACCTAGTGCTGCTTCCTTTGGGCTGATTGAAGGGAGGCCATCCCCTCCACCAGATCACTCCAATTTTCGCTTTGAGGAACCGCGGGCCGCCCTGTGCTTGGCTGCGCTAGTTGGTTGCCTCAGGTTTAGGCTGCACCCGTGGCAGGGATGTTGCAGTGATCAAGGGAGGAGATCAGGGTTTGGGCTCGGGCGGTGCGTTCCTTCTTACAATGAACGACGAATATTTGATGGCGGTAGTGGGCTATTTTCTGTGGCAGTGCAGAGGGGTGTGGGACTACTAGCGGCGCCGGCGATGGTTTTGGTACCCGAGTCGATGGCTTGGCTGATTGGATCCTTAATCCAGGGAGGCTGCTGGCGTGTCCTTTGGTCGCTTTGCTGGATGCAAATGAAGCTGTGGGCGGCTGACGGTCGGTGGCCATGTTTGGGTGCCTGGCTCTAGGTGCCCATATCAGATCTGGCTCACAGAAGATTGGGTTGCTGTGGGGCTTACTCAATTTTTCTGTTGGGTCAGATTTCTTTATGGGCTTGGATTTGGGACCCTGGAGACTTGGGCATGATGTTTGGTTTGATTACACTATTTAGTGTCACTCGGCCTAGCATCTGAATTATGGTCTTCTGCTATTTAAGTTTGGCTTCTCCAGGCGTACACCAATTCAGGTCTCTAGGGGGCTAGAATTGTTAGTACAAGAATTTAGACAGTTTGGACTTGAGTTCATATGATTAGGCTCAATAAGTGAGCGTATGTGTTAACAGTGAGGGTCACCTATCCTTTGCTCGGAAGCTTGTGTCATATATGAGTTTGGTATGAGACAACATCTGATGTACGTGCCTTCTGGCCATGGATAAATTAATGAAGTTATCTATTTCCTAAAAATAAAAAAACCAAAACTAAACATCCTTAATTAGGGCTATGACAGAATTTAGTGTAGGGCATTTGCACCTATGATATTGATGTTCCAGAATTCAAAATGTAAATTCGCACACCAAAATAAAATACACACACACAGAGTGCGTCTCTGCTAAGGACCTCCGATAAATATTAAAATATGCGGATTTTCTTGATAGACTCACTTTTCTATCTTATATCCACACCTCGACTGTTTAGTTTTTAGGTCCTGATGTATGGATCGCCTCTGCAAAATTTCAGCCAAATTGATGATTAAGTTAAGGTATCGAACTAGTTTAAATCAATGGACGAACCAAATCTGTCAAATCTGAAGCGTTCCTATTTATATTTGTAAATCACAGTTTTGAATGTCCTAATGATTATAAATTTGGCTGAAAATTTACAGAGGTGATCTGCTTATATAGACCTAAACATTGAACAGTGGAGATGTGAAAATGCGATCCAAAAGTGGGGTCTATCAAGAAAATCTGCATATTTTAATATATGCAAAGGTCCTTAACATGCAGAGAAGCACTATATATATAGTATAATCTGATTCAATACCACCAGACACTAGTTACTAATAGACACTACTAGCAAAATCTCTAGTGGCCACCCAATTTGGATACACTTTCCTAATTGTATCATTTGAGTAGAGCAAATGACACTCTTATATTTTTAGTATTCTTTGTTTTATGGGTACTGATAACAGTGACAAAATAAAAAATATAATCAACAAAATAAGTTAATACATTTATTAAAGACAAAAATCAGTATTTATTGCTAAATAAAATAATAAATTAATATATTATATTAAATATTCGGATAAGTATCTGACTATCTGATATAGATACGGTTAAGAGTGTGAAGAAATAATATCTAAGGTGTGAGCTCAATCTACGGCTCAGTTGGGAGCTATTCCTATTCAAACAAATGATAACCACACAATCATCATATGGTATGCATGAATGTATGTTCTATTCCCGTTAATTCACATAGCAAAATAAACTGAGTCTACACTAGTTTCCCACTTGATAAAAAGATCCATAATGAATTATTAATAATATTAATTTAGTCCTTATGAATAGTAAAGTGATGTTAAAAAAGGTCAATTTTTATAAGGCCACCTAAATATTTTTGTCTTCATTAACCGAGACCTAGTTTCTCGGAGCTAGGGTTGCGATCAGAAACCTAGGGTTTCTTTGATCTAAAAAGAGTATAATGGCTATGAACGTGTTGTTCTGGAATTGTCGAGGGATTTGTAATCCCTCCACTAGGCGTGCTCTGAAGATTTTGATCTCACAACATAAGCCGAAATTGGTGTTTCTGATTGAAACGAAAATCAGAGAAAGAGAGGAGTTCAACCGACTACAACGTAACCTAGGTTTAGATCATGCAGAAGGTGTGATGAGCTTTGGGCAGGCTGGGGGACTGGGTTTATTCTGGAATGATGAAGTTAAGATCAAAATTTGGCAGCCTTCTACGGGCCGTTTTATCGATGCAGTGGTTGATGAAGGTGACGGCTTCTTGCAGTGGCGTTTCACGGGATTTTATGGCAACCCAGGTGCAACAGATCGTCATGAGTCTTGGGATATTCTCCGGGGTTTGAGTGATGACGACAGTTTACCATGGGTTGTGCTGGGAGATTTTAATGAGGTCTTGTTGGCCTCAGAGAAGCTGGATGGCAGACCACGCCCAGAAAGTCAAATGAGTGGTTTCTGAGAGGCGATGGGATATGCGGAACTGGTGGATCTTGGGTATTACGGATGCCCATTTACTTGGAGTGATTTGGAGACGAAGGTTAGGTTGGATAGGGTGGTTGCTACGGCGGAGTGGTCAGATAGTTTCGGCCATTCTCGGGTGATCCGACTTGCTAGGTGATCCATCTGCCACCTAGCAAGTCGGATCATATTCCTCTTTTGCTTTGTATCAGTGCAGCTCCGGTTGTTCTGCAGAAGAGATATCACCGGTTTAAGTTTGAATCGTTGTGATTGAAGCATGAGGATTTCCATGAGATTTTTCAGCAGCAGTGGCAACGCCCTGTTCTAGGGCAACCAATGTTTCTGGTGTCCAAGAAGATTGCTAGAACCAGTATTGCGTTAGATGATTGGTAGCGCGGTGTGTTTGGTGACTGTCAAAAAGAAATATCAGAGACTCGTTCCCGGCTGGAGGAGCTTTTAAGCTTGTCAGCAACTCCGGAGTTGTTGGCAGCGAGGGGTACTTTGATGGCACGTTTGGAGAGTTTGCTATCGGAGGAGGAATTGTACTAGAGTCAAAGAGCTAAGGTCTCATGGCTCATGGAGAGAGATCGTAATACTGGTTTCTTTCATCGTAAGGCTTCTAATAGGAAAAGAAATTTTTTTATTAAGGTCTTTATGATGATGCAGGGAGCTGGAAAGAAGATGACGATGGTCTGGAAACTGTTGTTGTGAACTATTTTGAGAAAATTTACAAGGCAGGAACTGTTGATGGTGGGGCTTGGGATGAAACTCTTCAGGCTATTTCTCCTTCAGTTACAAACGAGATGAATATTTCTCTTTGTTCCTAATATAGTTGTCAGGAGGTGAAGGAGGCTTTGTTCGAAATGTATCCCACGAAGTCGCCTGGACCGGATGGAATGCCACCTCTATTTTTCCAACATTATTGGGAGTGTATAGGTGACGACATCACTGCTGCTGTCCACAATTTTCTACAGACTAGTCAGTTGCTAAAACAGATTAATTACACGCATATTTGTCTGATTCCTAAAACTGCTAACCTTGAGACTGTGGCAGATTTGAGACCAATTGCGTTGTGTAATGTAATTTATAAGTTGTGTTCGAAAGTTATTGCGAATAGGTTGAAGTTGATTCTGCCTCAAATTATTTCTCCTTTTCAAAGTGCTTTCATTCCAGGCAGGTTGATAACAGACAATACGTTGGCAGCGAATGAGCTGGTGAGGAATTTATGGCATTGAAATTGGACTTGAGTAAAGCCTATATGATAGATTGGAGTTGGGGTTTTTACAGAAAGTCATGGAGTGTATGGGGTTTGCTCATACTTGGGTGCAGATGATTGTGCAATATGTCTCTTCCGTCATATATTCTTTTCTAGTACGGGGGAAGCCAAGGGGTTATATGGTACCTTCTAGAGGATTGCGACAAGGGGACCCATTGTCTCCATATTTTTTTCTTCTTGGAGCAGAAGGGCTCTCTACTTTGTTAAAAACAAAGGCTGATCTCGGGGTGTTGCCATGTATTTCTATTTGTGATGAAGCTCCCATGGTTAATCATCTTCTTTTCACAGATGATAGTATGTTGTATGCGACTGCTAGTCTACTGGCTTGTCAGGAAATTAGTAATGTATTGAAGGTGTATGGAAAAGCATCTGGACAGCAAGTTAATTTCCATAAGAGTTCTGTTATGTTTAGTAAAAATGTGGATCATGCTAATCAGAATTTGCTTGCTACTTTTTTGGGAGTTAAGGTAGTGGAATCCCACAAAAAGTATCTTGGGTTTCCTACATATGTTGGAAGGAATAAAACTAGTACTTTTCAATATATTCAGGAGAGACTGGATCAGAAACTTCAGACTTGGCAGGGTTGGCTTCTTAGTGGTGCTGGCAAAGATATTCTGATTAGGGTGGTAGCTCATTAATCTTTACCTACATATGCTATGAGCTTCTTTCAATTAACAAAAAATTTCTGTGATGATCTTCAACAGAGATGTGCTCGATTTTGGTAGGGAGGCTCTAATGAACAAAAGAAAATTCATTGGAAGTATTGGCAAAACCTTTGTCGTCCAAGGAAGGAAGGAGGTTTGGGCTTCCGAGATTTACATGCTTTTAATAGGGCTATGTTAGCTAAACAGGGTTGGAGAATTGTTCAACATTCGCATTCATTGATTGCCAGAATGTATAAGGCTAGATACTTTCCAGATTCTTCTTTTTGGGAGGCTGAACCTCATCCATCACCTTCGTTTTCTTGGCGGAGTATTTCTAAGGCTAGAAGTGTTCTAGTCAAAGGGGCACGTTGGCAAGTGGGAGATGGGAACGATATCTTTCTTTCGAACCCATGGCTACCTAGAGCAGCACCATTTCAATTATTACCAGTTCAGGGAGGCAGAGATGCTCTTTGGAAGGTCAGTAACCAATTGAATGATGAGGGTTGCTGGAATGAAGAATTGATACAACAAGTTTGTCATGTTGATAATATCCCTTTTATTTTGTCTATTCCTTTGAGTAATAGAAGGGTTCAGGATCGTTGGGTGTGGCACTTTGATTCCAAAGGGTTGTTTTCAGTTAAAAGTGCTTACAGGCTCTTAATGGAGGAGGAGATAGTACAAACGGTGCCTTTGCAGACCCAAGATTTATGGAAAAAGCTATGGTCTACCAATGTACCAGGAAAGGCTAAAAATTTTATGTGGAAGGTGTTGAACAATTATTTACCTACTATAGATAGATTGATTGAGAAACAGGTTCCTCTGGAGATAAGGCCTTGTGTTCTATGTGGAGTAGGGGAAGAGACAATTGAACACCTATGTAGGCTTTGTCCGTATGTGAGGGGAGTGTTGGATGCCGTGCCTGGAGTAGCACGGACGACTTACTCTTCTGCTGCTAGGCTGGTACAGTTTTTTGGAGTGGAGTTGGGGTTGTGCTTCTCACTTGCCTTCCAATTTATAGGCATCTTTTGTTTATAATTTGTGGGGTATTTGGAGGGAGAGAAATAATAGAGTTTGGGATTGTTAACGTTAGAATCCGAGGGGACTCTAGTTAGCTTTAGAGAGAGAGAGAGAGAGAGAGAGAGTGACACAAGATGTATAGTGGTTCGCCTCCGCATGAGCGGGAGACTACGTCCACTTGAAAGCTATACTAGTGTGTCGAGCCTTGCGGCCTAACAAGATTACAAGAGATGTAATGAATGTGTTGAGTTGTGGGAGGAGGCATTCCTTTTATAGATGAAGGAATGCTTCTCATTTACTTGTTCTTCGATGTGGGACAAGCAAAGTTACTATTCTAGTCTATTTAACATGTAGAAAGCTATGTTATGGGGGCATCTTGGCAAGGGCGGAAAGGTGGCTTCCCGACGTCGGATTTGCGACTTCCGGATACCGTGGCGTAGCTTGAACATAGGGCTACACGATGCATGTCTCGGTTGGGCCTTGCCATGTCTTGTGGATGTCCCAAAGTAGGTGTTACTTATGCTTGGTGATGTAGTAAATACTCCATATTATTGGAGGTATGTACAAGTCCCCGAAGTCCCCGAGTAAGAGTAGCTTCTTGGTTGGGGAGTTCAAATCACGAAGTCATCAAGCATAAGTAACCGGGCGGTACAGAGCCCCTACAAGTCCCCGAACTCCGTAAGCAAGAAGGGACTCGTAAACCTGCACAACAAAGACAAAAAACCAGCATATGTAGAATGCTCGTTGCATTGGGCAACAAATGTGAGTTGCATTTGATATGCGTTGGCATGTATGAGCGTAATAGTGCGCATATGGTCGTGTGAGAAAATGAATTGCATATGAAAAATGCGTGACGCGCGCAAGGAGACGAACGAGGTCGATTTTGACGGGGTTATGCTCGCGAGATGCAAGTTGCATGAGCGCCGCGAAGGTATGCATTTGTAACTCATGAACGATGATCGCGAGTACGGTTGTGTTTGTTTGGTTGTCTCTCGTATTAATGGAACGCGAAAAGAATTTGATTTGTCGCGGTCAGTAAACGACAAATGGTAGAAAAATTCAATGTTCCATTAACGCGTGGTGTGTCGAGTAGACATGAGCGTAAAGCTCGAGGATTGCCGGGAAGGCATGAGCGGAAAGCT
>BDJD01001307.1:214516-231709 GCA_002564525.1 Rosa multiflora
TTGAGTTGTGGGAGGAGGCATTCCTTTTATAGATGAAGGAATGCTTCTCATTTACTTGTTCTTCGATGTGGGACAAGCAAAGTTACTATTCTAGTCTATTTAACATGTAGAAAGCTATGTTATGGGGGCATCTTGGCAAGGGCGGAAAGGTGGCTTCCCGACGTCGGATTTGCTACTTCCGGATACCGTGGCGTAGCTTGAACATAGGGCTACACGATGCATGTCTCGGTTGGGCTTTGCCATGTCTTGTGGATGTCCCAAAGTAGGTGTTACTTATGCTTGGTGATGTAGTAATTACTCCATATTATTGGAGGTATGTACAGGGATAATAAAATTATAGAGGTGAACCAAGTTATGCTGCTATTGTTGACTTGTCTCCGGGAGTACCAGAGGTATCAGGGTAAGGGTAAGGGTAAGGGTGGAGGGAGTCAACGAGTAGTCCCCTAGAAACCTCCATGTGCAGGGTGGGTGAAGATTAATGTTGACGGTGCATTTCATAAAGATACTGGTACTTGGGGATTGGAGTCATTATCCGTGATGATATGGGGAAATGTTTGGGAGGTTATTATGCTCCAGTTTCTCATGTTTCTTCCCCAGAACAGGTTGAGTCATTAGCAGGGAGGGAGGCAGTCTCACTTGCTATTCAGCGAGGTCTTTCTCCGGTGATTTTTGAGACCGATTCTCTTACTCTTTTTCATGCAACAAAGTAGAGAGTTATTCCCCATACTTCCTTCATTGGTCGTGTGTATGATGACATTACCTTTCATCTTCAACAGATGCCGGGTTCTTACTTTACTCATGCTTATCGTCAAGCCAATGTTATGGCTCATACTTTAGCGCGTTTTGCTTGTTCTTCTGCTAGGTCTTTCTTTTGGGGCCTAGAGCCTCCAACTTGTATTGTTGATGTACTTTCCAAGGAGTTTACCTCCTGATCTATTTGAGTTAACAGTTTCTCTCAAAAAAAAAAAAAGGGTCAATTTTTAATTTTTTTGATTCCGATTCTGCCCTTGATTAGCCTAAAAACCGATCAATACCTACATAGATTCACCAACCCTCACCCCTCTCTCCCTCCTTGTCTCTCATTTTGCAAACCCTGCATTTCCCGAAACCCTAGAAATCTCTCTCTCTCCCCGTCTGCCTCTCCCCTTCGCCATTCTCGTAATCTACAAGTGTTTGCTTGCAGAAAGCTAATTTCGATTTCAATTCAGTCAAATTCCTGCAATTGATTCGTTAATGATGGCCCACAGAAAAGTTAGTCTCGCTCAAGAACTCCTCCCCTCGCCAATCTTCTCCGCTCCACTACCAAAGGTTTGTGTTCTTCAGCTCCTCCTCTATCCTTATCTCTCCATATCGCATTCGATTTCTTTCTTGTTTTTCTTCTCTTTAATTTTATTCCATTCTTTGCTAGATCTTTCTCTCTGTGGTTCTGGTATGCATTTGAAATTTTTGTTATTCCAGCCAATTTTGAATTAGGGCAGCTACTTCTAAAGATTATGCTGGTATATGGATTAAGAAATTGTTGGATGTTGTTATTGATTTGCTTTTTGATTTTGATTTTGATTTTGAGATGTCTCAGACTCTGAGATGGCACAAAGGGAAGAGTTCGAGATGAGCGTTGTAGGATCTGGAGAGGTGGAGCCTTCGATCAGTCAGATCCTTGGAAAGATTGACAGGTACTGAGATTGTTATTGTTTTCGGTTCTTGTGGATCCGCAGTTTTGATTTGTTGAGTTCATGTGATGTTTGGAAGGCTGAAGAATCAGGTTGGTCGATTCATTTTAAGTCATTTTTCATTTTGATTTTATAGTATGTGCGTTTGATAATTAAATAGAAAAGAAACGGGTACGATCTGTGGTGTGGTCACAATTGTTGTCAAGCAAGAACAATTGGCTTAATTAAATTGACGAATTGATTTTCTTGTAAGATTAGCATTTTGTTTCGAACACAGATATAAGGGCGTAATGTTGATTTTTCTGGGTGGGTGAATTATTCTATTGTTAATTGCTACATTTAGAGAAGAAACGAGAAAGATTATGAAGATATTGTCTAGTTATCTAGGTAGTTTTGTTTTGCCTTGTTAGGCAATGTTTATTATTCCCAATATTGGGATGTTGAAGGTCATGTGTATTCTGATTTGCATTGCAAATCAAGTATAGTAACTATAGAATGGAGCAAATGTGTATTAAAGCCAATGAACCAGTCCTCAATAGTTTACTTTCTCATTACAAGTTTATGCTGCTTGCTAAGATCTATCATGTTTGATTTCATTATCTGATGGTGTTCGATGTGGTGTTTGGCAGTTGTTTGGCTTTCAATGAGAGTTGGAGTACAAGGATAACGGGTCCACTAACACGGCGGTTATGGATTGGATTCATGGTTCCAGTTACTGAACTGATTTTAGCAACTATTGCGAATGATAATGACTATTCATGCAATAGGTATTGCTTAATGTATGCGATTGACAGACTCGTAATGTATGCGATTGACAGACTCGTAATGTATGCGATTAACAGACTCGTAATGTATGCGATTGACATACTTGTAATGTGCGATTGATTAGTATAGCTATTATGTATTTCCTTTTTTATACTTGATGTAACCCTATATAAACCTCATGGTGAGATGAATACAATACATTTTTTCCAATTCTCTACAACACGTTATCAGCACGATACTCTAACCCAAGGCCTAGCGAGAAAAAAAACCCTAACACCCGAAATTTCTTTCACCAAAACTGCCGCAAGCTTCTAGCCCTTGCTAGCCATACTGTGCGCTGCTCCTGCAGCCCATGAGCACACGTGTGCCTCCTACTGCCCCTGTAGCATCGTCGCACGCCTGCTGCCCCTGCAGCACAGCAGCACGCTCGTCCATGTGCAGATCAGCCTATTTGCACAACCCTAAACGTCTTGATTGGGACCTCAGATCAAAATCCTTCCTTCATTAAAGTTGTTCCTTCATTAATCCTTCCTCCAAATTTCAACCCTATTAGAGTCATTTTGAGATCTGTACACTATTCGAAGTGGGAGTTGTTCAGAAGCGAATCTGCTCCAAATTTCAACAAGTTTTAAAGATTAAAGTTCATGCTTTCTTGTCTTTTAAATTCCTTTATTTTCTGCAGGATTTTCAATATACGAACATGTGTTCGATTATTTAATAAAGCAGAATTATGGGGCATAATGCTCGGACTAAGAGCGTCCGTAAGCATCAAATTGTGACCATATTAAAACATTATTGTTTGGTCTAATCCAAAAGAGATTCTTGGAAATTGTTTTCTTGGTAGCATAGCTCGGAAATCTTATTATTTTAGTTTTCGTGGAAGTTCAGCTCCGAAACTAATATATCTTTTCTTCTTATTTTCAGGATGTCGAATAAACTTAGACTCGATTTTCCTATACTTGACTCAACAGGCTCGGATTACCACAATTGGGTAACCGATGTTGAGAACCACCTCACTTCAAAGGGGATAATCCCCATAATCCAGGCACCTAACCCGGATCCTGTGTTGGTGCGAACACCTACAAAGCATGCTCAAGCAGTTATCTTGATGCGACGCTATATGGACAAGGCACTCAGATTGGAGTATATGTCGATCACGGATGCAAGAGAGCTATGGGTAGAGCTAGAAGAGCGCTTTGGCAATGTCCAAGATTCCCTCTTCCCTGACTTAAAGGTTCAATGGAACAATATACACTTTGCTGATTTCAAGTCTGTTGCTGAATATAATTCAGAAGCTCTTCGCCTACAGTCCATGTTGAGGTTTTGTGGACAACCTACCACAGAGCAAGAGCTAATTGAGAAAACTCTCTCCACCTTCCCCGTTTCAGTCATTGTAGTATCAAAGCAATACAGCACTAAAGTCAATGCTAGACGGATCACGAGGTTTCATCAGCTTATGAATCTCATATCTGTAGCTAAGAAACATGATAACATACTTGTGAAGAATTATAATTCAGGGCCCATTGGAACTAATAGCGTTCATGAGGCGAATTATAATGCACCCAAAAGAGGGCGCAAGGAGCGGAACCCTAAGAATAAGGGATATGAGGGACGTATGGGAAACCGCATGTTTGGTGCGAATACACGTGGTGGCAATGCCACACGTGGGAGAGGTGGTCGTGGTATCCCTGGTCGTGGTGGTGGCGCCAAGGCTCGTGGTGGAGGCGCCATGGGTCGTGATGGTGGCACCAACCCTCCTAGGGAATACCCACAACTTGCACCTCAATTAAAGGGAGGCAACCACAATGACATGTGTCATCGATGTGGATCAAGTGAGCATTGGTTCAAGCAATGCAAGGCAAGTGAGCAACTAGCAAGATACAGGGCATACAGGGACTTGAGGTAGCAAGAAGGATACCTTGCAGAAGAAGAAGAAAATGGTGGAGACGTCCATCTCACCATAGAGGACTTCAAAGCTGACGATGAAGTGCACAAGGATGCCGCAGACTTTGATTAGATTAGTCTTTTTATTTTCTAAGAATTTTTGTAAGAGCAATATGACTTAGTCAATAAATGACAATTGTATTAAACTTTTTCTTATGTGGTGCACCCAATGAAATATGATGTCTAGGAAAGTCATTGAGATTAATGGCACTTAAGAGAGCCTCGCTCCACCAACATCTCTATGTACTTTCCTGGTCATATTTGATTGGAGTTACCAAACGGATAGAGTGATTACAATGTGTCTTAGTTTCATTTTATTTTGGATTAGATTTTTTGGGACCTTTGATGTAATCATTGGCTATCTTTATTAATAAAGTATTGTATTATTATTTGATATCATGGACATATTTTAATTCCAAACTTTATTATTTTTCAGTATGTTTTCTGGAGAGTTTGAATGCCTTGTTGATAGTGGCACCACACATACTATATTGCGACATAGTCGATCTTTTGTGACTACGATGGCTAGACCATCACAATTGATTCATGGTCGAGGACCAGCTCAATTTATGTTGCCAAATGGCACAAGTATTAATGTCACCGAAGCTCTATATGCTCCTAGGGCTGGAAGAACCCTATTGAGTTTTACAGATATAAGAGCTAATGGTTTTCATGTGGAAACACATAGTGAGAATGGACAAGAGTTCTTTTGCATCACCTCTAATGACTACAGACATAAACGAGTATTAGAGAAACTTATGTGTCGCTCTAGTGGGTTGTATGCAACAACTATTCGAATTATTGAATCCAACCATATCATGAGAGATGACTTATGGGATTCTGACACATATAGGCTTTGGCATGACCGTTCCCAGGTCGTGATATGATGATCCGTATATTAAAGACTTCACACGGATATCCATTTTTCAAAATGAAAAGAAGTCAGAACCAAAATTTGATCCAAGGTAGGGCTGGCGCCGCCTACCCCCTGCAGCCCAAAAGTGGTATTGACGCCACCAATACCTCCTTGGTTCCTTTTTCTACTTCTAAAATCAATTGTGACTTTGTGGCTCAACCAGATACTTCCCTGGTTACTTCTAAAACCCATATTTCGTTTTGCAAAGCCTGCTCTTTAGCAAAATTAGGATCGAGACCACCCTATGCAAAGGACACTAAGGAAAATATTTCATTCTTACAAAGAATCCAAGGTGATATTTATAGACCTATTTAACCAACTTGCGGACCATTTAGATGTTTTATGGTGTTAGTTGATGCATCGACACGATGGTCACATGTCATGCTATTGTCCACAAGAAATGCAGCATTTGCTAAACTCCTAGCACAAATCATTAAGTTAAGGGCTCACCACCCTGATTATCCCATTAAGTCAATTCGTCTTGACAATGCTGGAGAGTTTACATCAAAAACGTTTGATGACTATTGCATGTCCATTGGGATTGAGGTTGAACACCCTGTTCCTCATGTTCACACCCAAAATGGTCTCGCAGAAGCTTCCATTAAAAGACTTCAAATGGTCACTAGAGCATTGGTTATGCGCACCAATCTCCCTGTTTCTGCTTGGGGCTATTCAATATTGCATGCAGCTGTGCTCATTCGTCTGAGGCCTCCTGCCACTCAACCCTTTTTTGTGTCCCAGATGGTTACTGGACATGAGCCTGATGTCTCACACTTACGCATATTTGGGTGTACAGTTTATGTGCCAATTGCGCCGCCACAGGGCACCAAAATGGGTCCTCAAAGACGATTAAACATTTATGTTGGATATGACTCTCCAACCATTATCTACTACTTAGAATCCTTGACAAGCGATCTATTTACTGCTAGATATGCGGATTGTCACTTTGATGAGACAGTCTTCCCATCGTTAGGGGGAGATAGTCACAATAATGTTCAACAGGAATGACAGGAATTGTCGTGGTCTGTCCCCACTTTGTCTCATCTTGATCCCCAAACCGCACAGTCCGAAATTGAAGTGCAGAGAATTCTCGATCTTCAGAAAGTAGCAGACTCTATGCCTGATGCGTTTTCTGATATCGCTAAAGTGACAAGATCGCATATACTTGCTGCAAACGTGCCTACAAGGGTTGATGTCCCTAAAAATCATCGACATGGCGCCACCCCTAGGGGTATTGGGCATGGCGCAGCCACCACTAATAGTGATGGCAATGTGGCTCAGGCTGGGCTCCCAGCAAAGAAACTTGGGAGGCCCAAAGGTTCGATGGATTCTCGCCCGAGAAAGAAAGCGAGTTTGGCACAGAAAGATCCATTAATCATCGACATAAATAAGCCGTCTCATGAAGATATTCTGGATTATGGTTATGTCCAAGAGACATCATTCGGGGACGCTCCAATGTTAGAACCAATTCCAAGGAATAGGGAGATCTCCATGAATTACACTAGAGTACATGAGACGTTGAATCGAGATTCTATTATCCTTGATGATGTGTTTGCATATTCTATTGCTCAAGGAATTATAAAAGACGATGATATAGAACCTCGCCCTGTTGAAGAATGTCAATGAAGAGCAGACTGGCCTAAATGGAAAGATGCAATCCATGTTGAATTGGATTCACTAACAAAGAGACAGGTATTTGGGCCTATAACGCTGACACCCCCAACTATAAAGCCTGTTGGCCATAAATGGGTCTTTATTAGAAAGAAAAATGAGAAAAATAAGGTTGTTAGATACAAAGCCCGCCTTGTGGCGCAACGTTTCTCACAACGCCCTGGAATCAACTACGAGGAGACATATTCTCCTGTAATGGACGTTATAACGTTCCACTACCTTGTTAGTTTGGTAGTTTTCAAAAAATTTGACATGCAGCTTATGGATATGGTTACAGCATATCTCTATGGGGAGTTCCAGATGGACTTTAATTATCAAAGTCAAGTGGCACTAAACCACGTAGCGTGTTTTCAATAAGATTGAGACGCTCACTATATGGATTGAAACAATCCGGACGGATATGGTATAACCGTCTAAATGACTACTTGATTGGGAAGGGATATGTCAACAATTAAATATGCCCATGCATGTTTATAAAGAGGACAAGTTTCGGATTTGCAATTGTAGCAGTTTATGTCGATGACATGAACCTAATTGGAACTCTAGATGAGTTAAAGGAAACTGCTAAGTACTTGAAATCCGAATTTGAGATGAAAGATCTTGGAAAAACACGGTTTTTCCTCGGACTAGAACTTGAGCATCGTAGTGATGGGATTATGATCCATCAGTCAGCATATACTCAAAAATTATTAAGGCGCTTTAATGAAGATAAAGCAAGGTCTGTGATCGATCGTAGTCTTGAGCCTGAAAAAGATCCGTTTCGTCCAAGGGATGAGCATGAAGACTTATTAGAGGCTGAAGTACCCTATCTAATAAGTTCAATAGGCGCATTATTGTACTTAGCTCAATGCACAAGAACGGACATCTCATTCGCAGTGAACTTGTTAGCTCGACACAGTTCTGCGCCAACACGCCGCCATTGGATTGGCATAAAGATAATCTTTCGATACTTGAGAGGTACGATTGATGTGGGCTTGTTCTATCCCTATAGAGAGAATAGAAATAACGGAAGTGTGGGATAGGACTCCACAAGGAAAAACGCCACCTTCCGTGCTCCTCCTCCCTTCCATCAAAATGACAATGATGTCTTGATGGGTTTTGCTGATGCAGGGTATCTCTCTGACCCTCACAAAGGTCTCTCCCAAATAGGTTATGTCATTACCATGGGAAGCACTGCGATATCTTAGAGGTCTAAAAAGAAGACCTTTGTTCCTACTTCCTCAAATCATGCAGAGATTATCGCTCTACATGAAGCCGTGCGAGAATGCATATGGCTAAGGTCTGTAGTTAGACACATTCGAGGAACTTGTGGTTTGAAGTCTACCACAGATGAACCTACATGCATTTATGAAGATAATGCAGCTTGTATTGAGCAAATGAAGTTAGGTTTCATCAAGGGCGACAACACCAAGCATATATCGCCTAAGTTCTTTTCCAATCAGCAACAACAAACACTTCTAAATATTGAAGTGAATCAAATCCGTTCAGAGGATAATGTAGCGGACTTGTTTACCAAGTCATTAGCTAAATCCATCTTCGAGAAACATGTGAAGAGCATCAGATTAAGAAAGTTATCTGAACTCCCATAATTGTAGAAATCAGGGGGAGAGATGATGTCTACATGTTCGATCTCGAAGAGTGAATGACGCGTTGTGCTCTTTTTGTCCTTCAACCAGGGTTATTTTTGTCCCACAGGATTTTTGTTACCTGGCAAGATTTTTAGTGAGGCAACAATCAAAGCGTCATCACCGAGTTTGAGCGGCACAAGGGGAGTGTTGAAGGATGTCGACTACTCCACATTCACACGCGTTGTGCTCTTTTTCTCCTTAAACCAAGGTCGTTTTTTCCCACATGGTTTTTATTACTTGGCAAGGTTTTTGACGAAGCAACTTAGAAGCGCATAGCAGAGGCAACACTATTGACATGAAATATCCAAGGGGGAGTGTTGTGAATGATAATGACTATTCATGCAATAGGTATTGCTTAATGTATGCGATTGACAGACTCGTAATGTATGCGATTGACATACTTGTAATATGCGATTGATTAGTATAGCTATTATGTGTTGCCTTTTGTATACATGATGTAACCCTATATAAACCTCATGGTGAGATGAATACAATACATTTTTTCCAATTCTCTACAACAAAACTTAAAATTAACTTGATATTTATTTTCAAAGAAATCTATATCCAACATTTGGTTTTCATGATTGTGCATATGCAGAACACTGAGCATTCAGATATCATTAAAGATCAGTACGCCACAAAGCTGTCAGAATTTTGAATATGATTAAGTTTCTTTTTTCTGTTCATATGGCTTTAGTTTAAATGAATGTTCAAATTATGAATTTTCATATGTTTTGGAACTTGAAAACAATTCTGGTATTCAAATAAACTAGAATGTTTTACTAAATTTACTTCATATGCAACTATGCACTTTCCTATGAGCATTTGTCAGATTGAATTTTTGAATGACTCAAACTTCAAGAAGTGAAAAGGTGACATTGGGCTGAATTTGGGAGTTTTGGATTATGATCATGTGCTGAAAGAGGATCCACCTGAGGAATTGACACCAACTGCAAGCAGGGAAAGCAAGGAAAAATATGAAAAGTGGTATAAGCACAATAAGAAGGTACTGATCATGATGAAGAAGAGTATAACTGAGAGAGTGCGAGGAGGCATTCCAGACTTAGAATATGCAAAAGTGTTCTTCAACTCCATTGTTGAGAAATTCAAGCTCACAGACAAGGCAAAAATAGGGAATATCATGAAGTCTCTTACTAGAATGCAATACAATGGCAAATGGAGTGTCAGAGAATATATAATGAGGGGTTCTGATAATCACTACAACAAATACCAGTATTAATGACCACGAGAGTGGTCACAAAAGATGGCAAATTTGGTCACTAAACAGATTTAGTGACCAAAATATGGTGGTCACTAATAGTAATTAGTGACCAGTTCACAAAGTTGGTCACTAAATAAAATCAATTTAGTGACCAAATTAATATGGTCACTAATGTGACTTGCTTTAGTGACCAAAGAATTCGTCACTGAAACCCCTAATTTTTGTCACTAAAACATCCAATTTGATTACTAAAAAAGACTCTCATGCTATATTTAGTGACCATAGTGGATAGTCACTAAAGCACTGGTCACTAAATATAAAATTTGTTTTGGATGTTATCTTTGGCGGGAAAGCAATAGTGACAAAAAGAATTGGTCATTAAAAGTTACGATGTGGTCGGTCACTAAATGCCAACAGGTTTTACTATGAACAATACAAATATGGTCATAAATACATATACCGTTGGTCACTGTATCTCAATCTACTTCATTAGGTACAAAAATTTGCTGCTAAATTGTTTTTTACAAAATTTGGATGAGATTTTATTTCAATGCTGATCAACATAACATATAAAAATTTATATGATAATACTAAATAACATTAGCAATAATCTCCAATAAAATATGTATCTCATCCCCCTCATAAACTATTGAACTTAAAATCCAAAGTCAGTTATATATATATGTGTGTGTGTGTGTGTGTGTGTGTGTGTGAGGGCCTTTCCACTAAGGGATCACTTTTTTTTGTTTTTCTAGGGATAGGGTATTAGATCAACTTTTCGATCACATTTCGGCATCTCAACTGTTTAGCTTTTAGGTCCTAATGTGCAGATCATTTCTGCAAATTTTCAGCCAAATCGGTGCTCGTTAAGGTATCAAACTAGATTAAATCAATGGACGAACCAAATCTGTCAAATCTGAACTGTTCATACTTATAATCTTAAATTGCCATTTTGAATGCCTTAACGATAATCAATTTGGCTGAAAATTTTCAAAAGTGATCTTCACATTAGGACCTAAAAACTGAACGGTTGAGATGCAAAAATATGATCGAAAAGTTTGTCTATTGCCTTATTTCTAGAAAAGACCAAAAAAAAGGTATCCCTCACTAGAAGGGCCCAGTGTGTGTGTGTCTATATAAATATATATATATATATATATATATACAGATTTTATATAGAGCGGAGCTCCACTTTGAAATTAATGTGTGAAGTTCGAGTTTTGGGTCACTTGTCGGTCGCATATTCACATCTCGACCGTTCAGTTTTTAGGTACTAATGTATAGATCATCTCTGCAAATTTTCAGCCAAATTGATGATCGTTAAGGTATCTCACTCGCTTAAACCAATGGACGGACTGAATCTGTCAACCTGAACCGTACTAGGTTTAAGGAAATTATTAATGCCTTAACGATCATCATTTTAGCTGAAAATTTGCAGAGACGATCTATACACTATTACCTAATAACTAAAGGTCAAGATGTGGATGTGCGACCGAAAAGTGACCAAAAACTCGAACTTCACACGTTAATTTCCAAAGCGGAGCTCCGCTCTGGATATATATATATATATATACACACACACACAGACACACACAAGTATCAACACCAAAAGAACTACCAAAAGAAACTTGGATAATGATGTATTTCCAAAATCTAACTAAGTCGAGAGATGTACTTCTTAAGTCTTTCCAAAAGCTAATAGCTAGCCTAATACCAAGTCAAAAGATATATTGCTTAAAACCCAAATCTCGGACCACTCTTCACAAATCTGCAATAACAAAAAGAAATATGCAGCAACTAAGTAAACTAATTAACATATGATTACAGAAAAAAAAAATTAATACAACAGTGATACTGGAAGATAATTATTCACTTCTTAATTACCTTAATTGTGTTATTTTCTTTGATGAACAAACCATGTTGTGCTATTCATAAACTAACATCTTAAATTAATAAACATGATACTACATACCTTTATTTCCTAGAGGAAAATTGTTCCAGCAATTTTTTTAAAAGTGCGTCCGTGTCGTTTTGCTTTGCTTTAACTGCCTCTAACTCATCACTTTGTTGAGCTGAACTAGCCTTCACTGCCTCTAATTCTTCATTTTGTTGAGCTTCACTAGCCTCCATTGCCTTTAACTCCTCTGCAAGTTGGGTAGATCATCTTTCTACCTCATTTGCCCTTTGTGTTGCCTCTTAAAGTTGTGAATTATTGGAGACTTTCGAATTTTTAGGTTTAGGACCTACTCCTAAGCCACATATGTAGCCTGACCGAGGTGGACCAACAATTGTGGAAAGAACGTTATCATATATCTCATCATCAGACATTGCTTTTTCTGACTCTTCATTTGTTTGCTCAGTATTTTTTAATTTTGTCATCTCACCCTAAGGAATGGTAGTTAATTCAGATAACCCATTGCACCAACAATAAAATATTCAAATTTTCAAGAAAAAGTAAACATATATATGAAAACCTACGTAAGCATTTTCGGCAACATCGCCGACCCATGTTTTCTTGTTTTCCCTAAATCTTGTATGCTTGAACATGTCAATACGGCTGGAGAATTTTGCTATTTTATTCAACCATAAGGCAAGGCATATGTCATATGCAACTTTTAATTAAACATGCTCTTACTTTGCAAAAAGAAAAAGATATACATGTTTTTAAAAAGATAAATATAAAAGAAAGGCTTACATTTTCATATCTAATGCAACTAAATGATTTTGTCCCAGCATCATGGGTTATTGTTAGCTTATCTCTATTTTTCTTATTTTTTCCACTCAATTCCTGTATACAAATTGCAAACAATTGACATATATAACAATGAAAGTGGAGTCCAATTATAAATGCTAACAACTAATAAATAAATGGATAATTTAGGAATAGAAACAACTGCTCACAGCCACTCGTCATCGTGCCACTAATTGATGAGAAAATTCCAGTCATCTTCTCCCATATTTTCAAGTCTGTTCTCAAGTGCCTCCTCCACTGATTCATATTGCAAAAACGTCTTATACAAATTGTACTGCCAAGTGCTATATCTTCTTTTCATGTTTGCCTCAATAGCCTCATTCACGTGTGGTTCATTCCCCAATTTGAATTTCTCCTAAAATTACATATATGCCATAATTAAAATTATCATGAATGAAATAAATTCATAACCTATATTTAGAAAGTAAAAAAAGTAAATAATCATGGGACTTGCTAGGTTTGGCGCTTGTTATGAGAGACACAAGTAGTACCTACAACAAATAATCATGCAATCTATTATTCAATATTACCTTAATTCATTTTGATGTCAAGTACCGTTTCTTCCAGATTATGACAAATTTTGGGCACTTCATAAGCTTCAAGCATATGGGGGATACATCCTCAAATGTCTACTTTCACCTGAGTTACATGAACCCACATGTTTGATTCCTAAAGTAAATGGCCAATATATACTTTGCCTTTTTATACCTTCATCCCTTAGTCCAAACATCAAATAATACCTACTGGTTTATTATGCTTTCCTTTTCATCTCTCTCAAGGTCAATAAGCCTAATTTGTTTATCTAATCTAAACCTTTCTTTCTGGGCCAAATAGTATTTAAATATGTAAATGAGCCTTATGTTTGTATTGTGATTGGGATAACCTTTTTAATGGTTTATACTTTTAGATATATGAACACTGCCTCTTCTGAGTTCTGACCACATCGTCAATATATGGAATGTTGATGATTTCACATTACAGAAAACTCTAGAATGTGTGTATCTTATAAAATATAATCAGCAATGCAACCAAAAAAAGGAAGAAAAAAATAGTAACAAAAGGCAATGCAAGATAGAAACTCCTAAAAACAGTAGAGAACACAAAGGTATAGCACTTTAGATAATTAATTATGTACTTACACGGACAAGACGATCCATCGTAGCAACATCATCCCTGTCAATTCCACTCTAATGCTTAACTTGTAATGGAGCATTTTGCCTAACAATTCAGCCTATCTCTGTGATGTAAGACTGGCAATTCTCTCCTACGGCTCGTTTTACATGCTTTGGAATATCAATCTCTATTTGATTACTAGACGTTTCTTCTTCGTTGTCCCAAGACCTCGAGTCTCACCACGTCGTTTCTTATGGGATGCTTTAAAACAACAAAATATAAAAATGAAAAATAATCACAAACCAAGAATTGATCATATTTTCAGAATGAATTGAAGAACTAGAAAATAATGTCAGATTATGTCTTATAAAAAAAAATCAAATTATATGTATTTTTTTCTACGTATTTACCACCAATGTTCTCTTCTAAGGTAGGAGGATGAGCAACTTGAGAAGATTCAGCTATCTCTTCATGCACACTTGGAGTTGATGTGTGCTGATTAGATAGGTTGATAAGACTCTGCGCATATGTGGAGGTGAAGGGGAAAGTAGAGATGATCTCATACCATGTGGAGAAGGAGGAGGTGATGGAGTTCTTGATGACAACAGAACAGATCGACGAGAATGCGTTGATCGATTTGTAGAAGGCTGTGTCTTTGAATGCTTTCTAGGAGACGACCGCAATGAGGTTGAAAGTGTTGTAGGTTTAACTAAAGGCTTTATAACCTTGGAAACCTTTTCAGTTGATGATCGCAATGGACATGTAGGTGTTGTAGGTTTATCTAAAGGCTTTACAAGCCTAGAAACCTTTTCAGCAGATGTTCGTAAGTGGTTTGGTGGAAATGCTGATGTTTGCAATTGATGCAAAAACTTAGGACCTTGTGATCTCTTAGCCATAATGATGTAAGAATCTGTCATGAATAAAAAAATAACTTAAAAAAAAAACAAAAAACTTAATTCGTAATATGCAGAAAGTCCATTTTTCTCATATGATACTATTACGGCATTGAGGTTCCACTTTTCTTTTGTTTATACAAAACTAGAATTGGGTTCCCAAAACACATTGAGGTTCTATAACAGACCACTAATCTTTCAATTAAATAGTTATCGACAATCATTATTGTACGCTAGCCTAATAAATTTAACACAACTGATGTGGGAAAGACATAGACATTATATATATATATAGAGAGAGAAACTTACCACAAGAGCAGCAAAAGATATGCAGATTCCAATTATTAGAACCCTATTAACCTCACCAATGAATCGCTGACTGTATTTGATGATGGATTTATAGCCAAGTCTCAAATAAAGACGGAGATTCAAAATTACTTCATATTTGAAGTTCATTTTCCAAGTAAAAAGAGAAAATACAGTTTTGGCGACTGTTGTTACATTTTAATATTTTATTTATTATTGAAATTAAATTTGGGTGAATTTTTTTTGTGTTTAAAATATGAATTTATTTGTGTGTTTAAATTCAGAATTTATTTTGAATTTTATTTTGTAACTCATGGTGTTTTATTTTAATTTATTTTGGATTTTAATTCTTGTAACCAATGGCTTTTGGTTACTACCCTATTAATGGTAGGGAGTGTGACCAAGAGCCTATAAATAGCACCATTTGTTGCATGCTAAAACAGATCAAACTTTTACTCAACTATTCACCCATCAACTTTCTTTCCAAAATCCCCCAAAAGAGTCTTGTGTGTTTCTTGGCAGGAGAAAGGTGTTCTTTTGGTGGAGCTTTGGGTTCCTCCAATTTGTGCAGATTGGTGTGAGCCACACAACTTGTTGCTGGGCTGTTGTATCCTGGAGGGGACAAGTCAAGAGATTTCTGGTGCACTGGCATTGTTCCGCAGAGGGCTTGAATCACCTTAAAGAGAGCGAGATACCCGCGCCTCCACCTTTTGTCAACGAGTTTCTCATATAGAAATTATAATTTTATTGTAATTTCACCAAAAATTTTAAGGAGATTCAAAGAAGATGGAGCGTACTCAAGAGAAGCCGCTTGACAATGTGGGAGATCTCAACAAGCCTTTCCGCTTCAAAAGTGCACATTTCAAGAGATGGAAGGGAAAAGTTCTCTTCTACCTTAATCTTCTCAAAGTTGCCTATGTGCTAACGGAGAAGAATCCATCAAAAAAGAGTACCGAAGGCATGGAGGATGATGAACTCCTTGCTCATGAAGAAAAAGTTAAAAAATTTCAAAAAGATGAGTATAATTGTCGGTACTATCTCTTGAACTGTCTTGCTGATCATTTTTATGATTATTATGATACAACATATTCTTCTGTCAAGAAAATTTGGAAAGCATTACAGAGCAAATATGACACCGAGGAAGCTGGTGCGAAAAAATATGCTGCAAGCCGTTTTTTCCGATATCAAATGGTGGATGGCAAGTCGGTTGCGGAGCAAGTACACTCTGAATGTGTCAAAATTGGTGAAAATCTAGTGGTGGCTGGTATCATTGATAAACTTCCACCTTCATGGAAAGAGTTTCAAAAATCCATGCGTCATAAACAAAAGGAGATTTCCTTGGAGACCTTGACGACTCGCATCCGAGTTGAGGAGGAAGCAAGAGGTCAAGATGTTCTTATGCAAGATACGAACAATAACACCTCCAAGGTAAATTTAGTATCTTCCAATAATAATATGCCCAATGGTCATTTTCATACAAATTCTCTTATGCAGCCAAAGAAGAAAAATATGAAAAAAGTTGGTAAACCTCACCAACAGAATAAAGGCAAACCAAGCTATGTGAATAAGAACCAATATCCTCCTTCAGAAAATAAGCAACAATATACTTGTTGTTATGTTTGTGGCAAAAGTGGGCATATTGCTCGAAATTGCAATTATCGAAAACGTGAGGCTGTTCCTCAAGCTCACGTCACTGAAGAACCATATGTGGCAATGATAACTGATGTAAATATGGTTCAAAGTGTTGAAGGATGGTGGGCAGATTGTGGTGCTAATAGGCATATCTGCTATGATAAAGATTGGTTCAAGAAATACACTCCTTTTAAGGAGCCCAAAACAGTTATGCTTAGAGATTCACATACTACTCATGTGCTTGGAACTGGTGAGGTGGAACTCAAATTTACTTATGGTAGGGTGCTAACTTTGAAAGATGTGTTGCATACACCCTCCATGAGAAAAAATTTGATGTCTAGTTATCTTCTTAATAAGGCTGGTTTTAAACAAACTATGGAATCTGACCAATATATGATCACCAAAAAAGGTGTATTTGTGGGCAAAGGTTATGCTTGTGATGGCATGTTCAAATTGAATGTTGAGAATAATAATAAAGCATCCACTTCAGTTTATATGCTCTCTTCTTTGAATTTTTGGCATGCACGTTTATGTCATATAAATAGTAGATATGTGGGAATCATGAGTAGCTTGGGTTTAATTCCTTCAGTGCAAAAAGATTTTGAAAAATGTGAGACTTGCAGTAAAGCAAAAATTACTAGAAGGCCTCACAAAAATGTTGAAAGGAATACCGAGCTATTG